>PQWD01004765.1:26071-105951 GCA_019425675.1 Leucinodes orbonalis | reverse complement strand
ATGGTTAGCTAAACGGTTCGTTTGTGAGAATTGGACTGCATTTAGCAAATAATTAATAATGAATATAAACTAACATTCGCACGCTATCCCCAAACTAAGCATTAGCCTGTAATATGGATACTAAAAAACGAATAAACATACTTACAACGTCTTTTTTGTAAATACATACATATTATTCATAGAAAACACCATGACCATTACAAACAGACATGTTCATGCATACAAATTTTATGAATTAGGACACGTAACTGTACGCAGAACTGTAGACAGTGACTAAAACACCTCCAAATAAGTGCTTAGGAAAAAATAAACCCTAAAAAGACTGCCTAGCAATTTACAAAAACAACTAATATAAAATGTTGCCAAGACGACCACATAATGTATGCGATGTGAAAAAGATATCAAATCTTATGTAAAGCCAAGCTTCTGAATCCATGATATTCTGTATATATAAAGGTAGGTACGCCATCCGTGCCTCAAAAACGAACCGCCGAAGAGAGTACAGTTTGTACTCTTTTGTTTAGGTAAATGTGTTCGAAATTCGAAATATGTGTATGTGTGTTGTCACTGCATTCGAAACACTTTATTCGATTGTTTTGTGAGCATATCACGAATCCATACTTTTTTACATCATTGTTCTGAATTTACACGACCTAGCCCTACCAACCCTTACTTCAATAAATTATACATTTTAGTGAATACGTATGGCTTGGCTGCTTTGTTACTCACTTAAGATCAGAAACTCAATATTCGCATCACCTCCACGACGGTAATGAAACGGCAAAGTCGTACATATTTACTGATATGTAGAATTTGATGAAGTAAGTGTTCGTAGGATAAGGTTGTGTAACTTCAAAAATTTGGCTCTACATGAGATCTGATATCTTTTCACACCGCGTACATTATGTGGTCTTCTCGGCAACATTTTACATGAAATGGTTTTGGTGGGATGTGTTTTATTCTTAAAGGTCCCAATACCGCTACCAACAACTGAAACTCCTATCAATTACTGTACTTAGTGAGTTTGAAATCAACATATCATCAAAGAGCACTCCGAGACTCCTTTTCAACTTTCCTACTTTCCAGTAATAGGTGTTTTATTGTAAACTAAAAGCATCCATCAATCAATTCATCCATTTCCGTGTGAACGATACACAATCCGGATGGAATATTAAAAACATTCTGTATCAAAACACCATCATCCCGCTTTTGGTCTTTCATTACTTTTAGAGATAAACAAACAGCTCCAACGAGACAAATTTGTTTACAGAAAGTGTTTAATGTAATTCAAATACATTAAACAGTCGTGTCACTTAATCGGGTGAGCATCCTAACCGTCCTGTATACTTTTGAACATATAAAAAGCGATCATATTTAATGGAAACTAACGGGTCGTAGTCACACAAAGTCTCTCATAAACAGATATTATTCGTACCTAAATAAATACATCTCTACGAGTACAAAGCTTAATGTTCACTGACACAGCAAGTTATAAATCCACTCTGAATTCAGATGGATTAATGTTATAGAGCCTGGATTACGGCTCCGCATTATTGCGCATTCGGGGAACGCTCTGTTACCTGGCAGTAACACGTACATACTAAGTTGTTACGTGAATGCAGAAAACAGTGGTTCTGGGGAGTTACGACCATCTCTTAAAAGTGTTACAATCATCATCATCATCAGCTTATTAAACGTCCCCACCGAGGGGCACGAGCCTACCCGTATAGGGTGATTAGGGCTTAGTCGTCCACGCGGGCCCAGTGCGGATTGGACGACTTCACACACAACCTTCGAATCTCTTCGCAGGCGTGCGCAGTTTCCTCACGATTTTCCTTCACCGTAAGAGCGTCGATAACGTACATATATTTTCGAAAATTCGAAAATACATTGGTACGTGTCAGGATTTGAACCTCAGCCCTCCCGGTAGGAAGGCGACAGTCCACACCACTGAGCAACCGACGCTCTAAAGTGTTACAATACTTCGTCTTTTCTGGTACAAAAATGCTGACGTGTCATTATAACAATACTATTAAGAGATTGCGGTTACCCCCCTGATTGGTGTGTTTAGTTCTACGAAAAATGTACATAACTACATAGTATAAAAAAAATCGCTTTTTCTGTCCCTATATGTATGCTTAAATCTTTAGAACTATGTTACGGATTTGATGCGTTTTTTTTATTAGGTAGAATGATTGAAGAGGAAGATTTGTATTAATTGATGACGATCCATTTGGTGTTGCGGTTGAGACGTCGGCTGTAACACCAAGGGTTCCGGGTTCGATCCCTGGGCAGTACAAACATTTGTGTGCATGAGCATAGTTTGTAATGGTCTGAGTGTTTTCTATGTATAATATATATGTATTTATAAAGACAAAATGTATATAAGTATGTTTATCCGTTGTTTAGTTTATAATACTGGCTTCACGCTTAACTTGGGGCTTGATGGCGCTGTATGAATGTCAGTGGATATTTATTAATTTATAATAGTACCCATGAAATAGTGGAGAAATACTGTTATTTTCGAATTTTTCGGCGGTACCGGCCGGCCGGGCAGGAGCGTGCCTATTATCAGCATTGCACCTGTAAAGCCAGTTAGGAAGCCGTTATTTGTACTAAGTGATACGAGTATTAAGTTAAAAAATTGGGGCAACCCTCTTGTTTTTACCGTATTCCGCTACCCTAGGCAAACCGTCCGTACTCTACCATCCTTCAACGTGTCCATCATGGGTAGCGACCCATTTCATTGTTTTAATGGACAACGACTGCGATATTGACCTGTTTCACTTAAATTTTCAGGCGCCTAAATAGTCTAATGATTTGTTAAGGACATTTCAGGCTAGACAAATGATAGTTTAAGTTATAATAAAAAAATATTTATTTCCAAAAGCTTAATAGATGATACACGTAAATAAAAATAAAGCTCACGCCTTGGTCCCATAGGGGTAGGCAGAGATGATGGAACGCCACTTTGCGCGGTCATGACATACTTCCCTAGCTTCATTCACATCCATCAATCTTTTCAAACAAGCTCTTTTATTCTTTTACTTGGGACCCCAGCCTTCTTAAGGACTTGACCAATTTGGTCAAGGTAAGTCCTTCTGGGTCGCCCCCGGCTCGTGTATCCTTCCACATTCACACAATGAACCTAATCCGCATTTGGCTCGCGTATTGAGTTACGGCCCAACATTACTAGAGTCATGTACTGCGGGAATCATCATTACCAGCACATTACACGTCCCAACCGAGAATCACGAACCTACCCCTAGGGTGTATAGACCTTTTCGTCCAAGCGGGCCCAGTGTGGATTGGTCGATTTCACGCATAACCTCTGAATCTCTTCGTAGGCGTATGCAGGTTTCCTCACGATGTTTTCCTTGCGTAAGAGCGTCGATAAACGTACAAGTAATTTCGGAAATTCGTTTGAACCTGCACCCTCCAGAACCGAAGGCAGCAGTCCGTACCAATGAGGCATCGACGCTCTGGACTAAACTTTTAGCCTTATCCAAAAACACTTTCGATTTTATTGATACCAACAAATTACATCAAACTAGGAACAAAGAAGATTATATCATTTTTTCATTTCATTCATTTGGTTCTATTTAACCTATCGCAGTTCACTTGCTGGACATAGGTCTCCCCCATTTCGTTCATTTCATTCATTACCAAAATATATTACCTATACACATATGAATAAATTATTTAAACTCAAAATACAATTATGAGAAGTTCCTTTAGGTAAGGTTCCAAAAATACTGACCACGTTATTCTAAAATTAAATAATGCGATACCATACATCATACAAATTAAGATTAAAATAAATCCAGATTCAGGATAACAAATCATTAAAATCTCTCATACGTCGAGTCATTATCCGGAGCACATTAAATTAAAGTCTTGAATTAAGGTTAAAAATATTACGTCTACACAAAGATAAATGTCTGATTGTAAATCCTCGAGCCGAGACCCGCCTTAGGCCTCGGAGCAGTGTTGCCACCTCAGTTTTAGAAAAAGGGCTTTTTTGAGAACCTAAAAAGAGCTAGATAGGGATAAAATCAATGAATAATATAAACGCACGTAACATGCGGCAGCCTAGGCTGAGATAGGGCCCTTTTGACCACATTATTATTACTTTTTTCCCCCTTTTCATTCATATATTTATCTTTATATTATTTATTCCTTCAATTACATCTTTGTTTTTATCAGTGTGTTTCTTCCTGGTATCATTCATTGTAAACTGTGTAAAAATTGATTGTTATATTTATATTGTATCCTCTGTGTAAAACTGTATATTCGTGTTTTTTGTGTGGTCAAATAAACGTTTTCTATTCTAATCTATAGGGCTAGATTGAGCATCAAAAGATTTTCTGTTCTAAAAATACTGAAATAATCATGTCATGAAGCCGTCCTTATAGAGTGGCTAAAAAAGCGACATCATGACCGATGAAATTGCAAAAAAGTATTTGTTAGCATGTCGAATCTACATAATTTGGTAATATTTTCAAGACAGTGAAAAAGAGCTAGATTGCTCTTTTCGGGCTAAATCATTGAAAAAGTTCACCTATACTAAAAAGTGCTAGCTTTAGCTACAAAAGGGCTAATGTGGCAACACTGCCTCGGAGACTCCTTCGTTAGGTTAATTATACCGTTCATTAGAACATCAATCAATGTCATTTAGGTTTGGACATTTATTTTATAATTAGTGCCCGCAAACATTGCTTTAACTTTCTTTGCGTATTCACTCTAATTAATATGGTAGATGGAAGTCTCCATATCCAGATAAGCGCCAGTCTAAGATTGATGACTTTTTGGGCCAAAATATACATACATACATACATTGTCTTTTATACATTTGCTATAGACATATATATATTTTTTAAGTTTATTGAATAATGACAGGAACGTGGACTCAATGGTGTGGACTGTCGCCTTGCTACCGGGAGGGCTGAAGTCCAAATCCCGACACGTACCAATGTGCTTTCGAATTTTCGAAAATATATGGCCGTTATCCGACGCTCTTACGGTGAAGCAAAACATCATGAGGAAACCTTCATGACCGCCTGCGAAGAGATTCGAAGGTTGTGTGTGACGTCGTCCAACCCGCACTGGGTCCGCGTGGACGACTAAGGCCTAATCACCCTATACGGGTACGCTCATGCCCCTCGGTGGGGACATTTAATGAGCTGATGATGATGACCTTCACACAGGTTCACTGAACAAGTGCTGAGCCCTGAGTTTTTTCGAAAGTAGCTCTAAATTTTGAACAAATATTTTACTCAAGTATTCTGTACCGAATTTCAATTACTATCGTGACTAGGCAAAACCTAAGCATCCATTCGAAATCGACGGAGCACATTCCGGGAGCTGTAAGTCCGCATACCGAGCCCTTAAAAGACCTTCCGAAAAAGTTATTTATTTGTTTATTTAAGACAGCTCACAAGACATACACTTATTACATTGATAATATACATTTGTAAAGATACAAGCAAGTAGTGAAGCCTTAATTACAAAGTGCTACCAGAAGCAAAGCTGACATGGAAGCAGTTTTGCAAATTGCACCTTGAACATAACAAAATTTTAAGGAAATGATAAAAAATATAACTTATATATGTTACTTAAAGTTCATGCGATTTAGCCCAGTTTCGTTAGGAAATTACAGGCGGAACACACGATTTTTGGAAAAGAAACTATAGTAAAATTACCGGATATACGATATCTAACATTTGTCGTCTCTGCTTGGATGACGGGCACAGAACAATGTTGACGGCAAATAAAGACAACCTGCTTTTATAACTAGGAAGGTACTATTGCCAGTGAAATCACCGGGTATAAAAGACCTAGCATCTGTTGTCAATAATAACTGCTTATCACTTTATGGTCTCAATCAATGCCGCCTGGTGGTATCACTTATCATCAGGTGAGTGTCCTGACCATCCTGTACACTTAATAATATACACCTGATTGTTTGAAAAGAAAGAAAGAGAATCTAACAAAACATACGGACATCCAAATCAAGACGTAATCTGGGGGCACGGCAGTGCCCCCGCCAAGTCGAGCGCGAAGCAAACACTGCCGTACCATCCTTTACAGGATCCATTTCGCCGCATTTTCAGGCCCCGATTTGAGAACCTTTGGATAATACCAGAGCGCTGAAATTTTCTTCATCTAGTAAGATATAATAACTTACTTTAAATCCAAACTTTCAAGTCAGTAGGTCATTTAGTTCCGACGTTAAAACGCGAAAGCAAAGTTTCGCATTTTCGACAGACACTCACTCATGATCATCAAAATAGAACTAGTACTTCCCATTAACTCAGAAAGCTGAAATTCGGTACAGAGTTAGGGTTTAATGGCTACATAAAAGGGAAAACTATGAAAACTTCGAAAATCGAAGATCTGGAGTACCTGGTGACCCTGCTTAGATAACAAAATCATCAAAATAGAACTAGTACTTCCCATTAACTCACAGAGCTGAAATTTGGTACAGAGTCAGGGTTTAATGGTTACATAAAGGGAAAACTATAATAACTTGGATAATCGAAGATCTGGAGTACCTGGTGACCCTGCTTAGATAACAAAAGAGCCCAGACAAACTATAAGAGATTGACATACCGCCTTTAAACAATATATATTTAACATGGTGGGCCGCTTCATCCGATGTCAAAAATCGGGGGGCACGGTAGTGCCCCCGCCAAGTCGAGCGCGCTAGACCAATACAAACAGACATGTTGGTGCACACAAATATTTGTAGGTACTGCCCGGGGATCGAACCCGGAACCCTTGGTGTAGTAGCCGACGTTTCAACCATTACACCCAAGTCACACAACATCAACCATAATAATTAATTAATTGCAGTAAGGAACCTTAGACTTGGCACGTCTTTGTCTTGATTTCATTACTTTTTAGAGATAATCAAGCAGCTCCATCGAGACTTGGCTAGATTTTTTACAGAATGTTTTTGGTGGGATATAAATTAGTATACAATTAAATGTGTCGCCAAATTGAATACAAAAACTCTTATGTCTAATTTAAAAGTCCTATTTATGAGGGTCATTTCGTTTGAATCGGTATATATGTTAAAGCTAGCAAAGTATAATGCAAGTATTACGATACGACTAATGCTAAATACAATATTACGACTTAACTCCCCGCAAGGTAACGACAGATAAACATTTAATACGCTCCATACTTGATATCTGGGTGCAAATAATAATAATAATTTTATTTAAATTCCAATCGTTTCTTTCAGTTATTTTGACCCATTCGGTGTAATGGCTTAGAGGCTATTACCCCAAGGGTTCTAGGCTCGATCTCCGGGTAGAATATACATATCTGTTTATATTGGTCTTAGTGTTTCTATATATGTATTTACAAAAAAAAATACAAGTATGTTTATTAGTTGTTTAGTCACCATAATACTAGCTAGATAAATGCTTAGTTTGAGGCTAGATAGTGACGCTGTGTGTACGTTAATGGCTATGGATTTATTTCAAGGAAGATCTTAGTTCAGAGCGTCGGTGGTTCATTGGTGTGGACTGCTGCCTTGCGATCTGGAGAGTGCAGGTTCAAACCCCGCCACATACTAATGTCTTCTCGCATTTTCGAAATTATATGTACGTTTATAATCATGTTTTGTTTTCTGTTCTAAGGTTTTCTGATAAACAAATACTAGGTGGTACATTCGGTACCGAATTCTCGCGGTAGGTGCCATGTCAGTGCTAGATATTGTCCCGTAATATAGAAGTGTTTTGCACTTCTGTGTTTCGGGATGAGAGCACTGTAGCTAATAAAATTACCGGGTATACAATACCTAACTTCTGTCGTCTGGGGTGACGGGTTCAAGTCAGTGTCGACGGAAAATAAAGACTACTTATATTAATTTCCTTTCCTTCAACACTGCAACATGGTCAGGCGTATTACTTACCATCTAGTGAGCGTCCTTACGGAAAATAATTACCTACTATCATAGACGTATAAAAAATACGTGCACTTTTTATTTATTCGTATGGCATTTTATCTTCACCAAGTTGCTTCCAATAACATGCAAGTTTACTCTTATAACTACAAGCGAATATCTAAGTTCTTCACCCATTGGGCTGCGTCAGCATCAGGAGAAAGCAAACTCAGAGAGTCTCCAGGGAATCTTCGGTTGGGACAGTCTTTAATGATGTGTTGGATAGTCTGCACGGGCGCACCACAGTCGCAAGCCGGGGAAGGCCGCCATCCGCACTTAAACATGTAATCCCCGCACAGTCCATGGCCAGTGCGGAGCCTATTCAATTGGCACCATTCCCTCCTAGGGCCTTCAAAGCCGAACTGCTTCCGAGTCGGGTCATAGTCCAACGCAGCAGCATAAGGAGGGTTTGCCTTCCACTCCTCAATCCATTTTTCCTTAATATTGAAAGGCTTCGCCATTAAGGCATGCGCTGTTTGATAAGGCGGACTGCGCGACTTTAAACGATGGCTAGGAGGACACATAAATTCCTGGTGGACTGGGAGTTCTGGGTTGTTAGCTATTTTCTGAGCCTCTTTAAGTAATGCCTGATGTCTTCTTAGATGCGGTGGAGGAATGTGGCTAAGCGTTGGTAACCATTGTACAGGGGTTGACTGAATAGTGCCCGATATGCAACGCATAGTTTTGCGTAGCTGCACATCAACCTTCCCAGTATGAGCGCTGTTAAGCCAAACAGGAGCGCAATATTCTCCCGCAGAGTACACTAGGCTCAGCCCAGTCGTACGCAGAACATCCGCGCCAGCTCCCCATGAAGTAGCCGTGAGCTTGTGGAGAATATTATTTCTAGTTGCTAGTTTTTTGCTAAGTTTACTAAGATGGGAACAGTATGTTAACGAGCGATCGAGTGTTACACCCAGATACTTGGGTTGAGGGTTGTAAACAAGAGGTTTTCCATCAAACACAATACTTGGGCTATATGATGCTAGTTGATTATTAAGGTGGAAAGTGGAAACTTCAGTTTTAGCAGCATTTGGTACCAATCGCCATTTTTTAAGATAACGGCTAAGCATCGCAAGGTCTATGGAAAGCTGGTGCTCTGAAGCCACAAATGATTTGTCTTGATGCGTTAAGGCGATGTCATCTGCGTATACAAATTTCCTAGAGGTTGTTTCAGGTAAATCATGTGTGTAAAGGTTAAACAGCATAGGCGCGAGAGTTGATCCCTGCGGAAGGCCATTCTGCAGAGTTCTAGCACGACTTCTTTTGTCACCGAGATGGACAGTAAACCGGCGATTACTTAACATGTTATCTATGAGGCTCGTCNTCCGAGATGGACAGTAAATCGGCGATTACTTAACATGTTATCTATGAGGCTCGTTACACAACGGCAAGGTACTGCTTTCATTAGTTTGAAGTAGAGACCATGCCGCCAGACAGTATCATAAGCAGCAGACAAGTCTACGAAAACGGCAACATTTTTCAGTTGCTTTTGGAATCCTGTCTCTATGTGTGTGGTAAGTGACAGCACCTGGTCCGTACAGTTGCGTCCTCCTCTTAACCCTGCCTGCTGTACTGGCACAATGGCGTCAATGAGAGGACTTATCCTTATTGCTAGCAACTTTTCCAAAAGTTTGTACATGGAGCTGAGTAAGGCAATTGGTCTATAGCTCTTTGCGTCATCCATTGGCTTTTCCGGTTTAGGGACCGCAATAATTTTTGCGTACCTAAACGATGGTGGTAATTTATTACGAGCTAGTATATCGGAAAAGAAAAGTGATAGCCATTTTTTACATTTAGGGCCTAAGTTTTTAATGAACTCATTATAAATACCATCCTCTCCAGCCGCTTTACCCAAAGAGAGCTGTTTAATAGCAACTGTTATTTCATCCTCTGAAAATGGTTTAGAGAGTTCTTCATCAGTTGGGAGCGATTCCTTGAGATTTTTGACAAGCCTCTTAATATTCCTAGTATGCACGCGGTCGCCTCTAACACGGGACGTTTCGACTATGCGTATGGCTATAGAATCAACCAGTTTTTGCCTATTTGGTACAAAAATACTCACGTATATTAATACTGTTTTAAGAAATGGCGGTAGTCCCCGAGTTCAGGTAATACCTGTGTGTTTGTAAGAACGTTTATCTACATATTTACATCAAGTATTTATGCAAATCCTACGATGCACGATGAGGGAATGCAACCGCATTTAATGTTAAGAACCAATTAAAAATGTGTAATAACATATTAACAAAAGTGCAATAATTCACGATGCGCTTCGACGATGCAAAAAGTTACGGAATGAGAATTATTACATCCTATTGAGGAATGCATTATTTTGAAAAAAAAAACTTTTTATGTTTAATGTTTCTCATGTCTACTCGTAGGTAAGAATTTTATATGATCGTGACAAATTGATGAATCTATTTGGATAAAACTTCGTTTTCTTGATGAATGTTTGGTGGCAGATGTCCTTTTAATGTTGGTTCACAGAAAAAGTTTTAAACCGATGTAAGCAATCATTTATATTTTGTCATAATCTTATGGATCCTAAAATAACATCACCTGCAAATTGTGCATTCTGACTTATAGCAAACGATGCTCTGATACTTAACAACACGCACGGGACCATAATTGCGAATTAAGGTCCTTAATCGGTTTATTAGTAACTTTTTAAAATATGGAGGAAGTAATAATAGCATAACATTCAATATAGGTACTGAATGAACATTGATTATGTGCAAATGCACCTAAGTGTTTCAAGTTTCGAGTTTAGTTTACTAGGTTGTAGACTCGGTACTGAGTCGTCTAGTTAATATAAATAATTTTATTAAATAGTTGTTACCGACAGTATTCCCATACTTTATACACTTAATATAGTGTATTTACATTAAAATTCATTCATACTTACTCGTATAGCCCGTGTTCTTAAACAAAAAATTATAATTAATTTTTCTTATCGATTAAATATGGCGTCATTAGTCAATTGTTTTATGACATGCTCCAGTTTTGCCGGGCTCGTTGTCGGAGGTATGCTTTGTGGGGGAGTGATTATTGCACGATATTTAACAGTTTTAACGTGAATATGCCAATGGCAAGATATTTAAAAGGACCGATCAATGAGGTCAATTTTATATTGATTTTTATCGACTGTACTCATAATGTGTTCGGCGTAGGATGTAATATAAATACCTACGTCGTTAGGGTTTTAAGATATTATTACAGAAACATTTTATTAATTTGGTAACAATCCAAAATTATGTATTTTAAAACATTCATCAACATTGGTCAGTGGTTAATGGGTATTAAGGTAACGCGTAACGAAAAAGAAGTGTAACCCGAAAAAAATGAAGTCATCTTGTGTTACCAAGTAGTTAAGCAGTCGAAAGATAACCTTATCATAGATTATAAACTATCGACGTGAAATCATCAAATTACAAATAATTTGTACAATAGCTTGTGACATGACATCCTGTGACGCCATTGAAACAAGACAGCAGGTTTGATGTTAATAATCCCAAAGCACAGGTCGATTTGTTTTAGTTCCTAATTAAGTAGCACCAGTAATCATACGGTAAGGCCTAATGAGCATGTCACGCCAGTCGTCTATCATACAACCTTTGTAGTAAGAGACCTAACAAATTGCACTGGCTCTCAAACTGTTGGTCATTCATTATTGACAGAAGTTGCTCAAACTGTAAGTTAAAAAATTTTTAGCTGGAGTAAAGAATTTATCAGTATTAGAAAGTTAAAAACAGTTTTTCTTTAATGTTACAAGGGACTTTAAAATATGTATATATTTTTATTATAATAAAAATATGCGTAACCTATTACATATTTTACTTAATCTTCGCTATGGATCAAGGCTTAAACTATTCATTTATTTTTTTTATTTTGGTGTATGTACCATTTATGTATTCATATGCATGAAAAAATTAATGATTATTTCAATACAACAGACACTCCAATTTGTTTCACATGAACAGATATGCAAATAATATGCAGATGCGACAACTTAATCATAATACCAGGAAGTTTGAGCACCACCGTCTCCCAGTCAATTACACGTCGTTGTATGAGTGCGTGCGAAGGCAGTATTTATTATCTGTTGCACTATCCCCCCTCCCGAAGGGGGGTGAGCAGGGGTAATTAAAAGCGGGTCGCGTGCCGTCCCTTCCGCGGCCGTTTCCTCGGAGTGCGCCGACTGAAATATGGCTTTGTTAGCAGTTTTATCGGTTGAGAACCGGTGACGGCCGCACTCTGGAGTTACTCCCGGTTGGTGAAGTAGCAGGTTGATTGCTTGAGTATTGCACTGGCACTAAATAAACGTAGCGTATTAATTATAGTTCTCCTATCGAGATGATAGGGCTTTATAATTAGTGGGTTGAATGGTAACAGCGTCGGTGGCTCAATGGTGTGGACTGTTGTCTACCGGGAGGGCTGAGGTTCAAATCTCGCCACGTAATGTGTTTGCGAATTTTGGAAATTATATGAACGTTATCCAACGCTCTCACGGTAAAATAAAACATCGCGAGGAAACCTGCACACGCCTGCGAAAAGATTCAAAGGTTGTGTGTGAAGTCGTCTAACCCGCACTGGGCCCGCGTGGACGACTAAGGCCTAATAATCCAATACGGGTAAGCTCGTGCCCTTCGGTGGGGACGTTTAATGAGCTGATGATGAAGATGATTAGTGGGTTACTACAAGAACCTATTCATTTTCTATCTAAAAGTTGCCCGTTGGAGCAGATGACGCCCTCCGGCCCGATGGACCGACGACTTGCGAAAGGTCGCTGGTGGAGGCTGGATGAGAAAAACGAAGGACCGGGATATCTGGCGCAGAATAGGGGACACCTACATCCAGCGTAGGACTGCGATAGGTCGAAGGATGTGGCGCGTAACCTTCCAAAACCTTACTTACCCTATCTTACTTAACCTCAATACAAGAGTCTTTGTGACAGGCCTACAATTACGTCAGACTATACGGCTGAAATGAAGATAATAAATATTGGATATATACAATAAGCAATCTAAACACAATTTAAAAGCCACTGTATGTGATCCTCTAACTTCCATACCGAAGGGCGTCCGTATAAGTCATATCCGACCACAGGCCAGCCGAAGGCGGCGTCAGAGCCAAATTTCGCTCCGCATAGGAAATATCCTGAAACTTCTGGCAATAAACAAAACGAACGAGCGCTAGGGTTGGCTCGCCTCTCATAATAACTGATACGGTATACTTCATAAACATCCGGCTTAAATAGCCACGTAGACACTTGAATTTGAGTAATATGGAATAGACTAGCCATGCGAAGTAGTTGGAGTGGCACTTGGTGATTTGGTTGATTGATTTAATGAACTAAAATTTGGCATATTTATAAATATACCTAATAATAAAAATAATTCAATTATTTGCTTGTTGGAATATGGTACATAATGGGTGTTGATAAAAATAATGTTTCCTACATATTCTATCGAATCTTGATGTGCAATTTTCATAGGTAGATTATTAAAGTTATACATTACAAACACTAAAAGAATATATCATTCATTATCATTTGACGACCCATTTGGTGTTGCGGTTGAGACGTCGACTGCAACACCAAGGGTTCCGGGTTCGATCCCCGGGCAGTACAAACATTTGTATGCATGAACATGTCTGTTTGTAATGGTCTGGGTGTTTTCTATGTATGTATTTACAAAAAAAATGTATATTTAAGTATGTTTATCCGTTGTTTAGTACTCATAATACAGGCTTCACCCTTGACTTTCGGCTAGATGGCGCTGTGTGAATGTCAGTAGATATTTATTTATTTATTATGCAAAGTACATTTTACAGGTCAAATTTATGCTAGGAGGTTATAAAGTAGGTATGTCAAAATTTATAACTTAGACCAGTTGTGACAGTAATGAGTGAAGATTATGGGCCTACCTCGGTCCAATGCTAAGGTAATTGTTTTATGGCTTCTTTAGAGAAAATAGATTGAAATGATCAAAACAGCAGATGAAATGTAGAGCGCAAGTAACATACTCGTAGTTAATTAATATTAAATTGCTATATCAAAGCTACAAAGAGAAAAAATTAGTGGGGAAATGGGAAATATGTGACTTATACAACTTCACCAGCCTAATGTGCATCCTACTAAACAAATAATTTTACTCTTGGAAGGTCAACATGCACTAAAGGGTTATGCTTTAAAGTTTTCCTGACGAAAGACAGCCCAAGCTAACAAAGGCCTGGCTTGGCCGGTATGAAAACTTGTAAAAAGTTGTTACGTGCGAAGCTCGTAGCTTGAACTGTAACAAATTAATTTGGATTTTGCGTAAATTACCTATAGTTCTGTACTAACAAATAGCTAGCAAATAGTTTTGTTCCTATGCAGCGACAGCCCTACCAGGCCCAGTTCTCGCGAACGGCGGAAAAACGCGGGTGAGCCGCGTCGGCGCACATTTTATATAAACGATGACATAAATACTCATTTGCAAGAACAATATCCGATATTGAGTGAGGCCTGTCTTGCGAACGAGGCGGGTACACTGGCGGCCGTGAAAACTGGACACTCGTTTAAATGCATTTTTTTAATTTTAGTCTACAGGACGGTCAGGGCCACCTAATGGTAGTAATACGCCTGATGGTCATTGGTGGCATTGAAGGAGACCAACAATTGATAGACAGTTATTATTCTCCGTCAATGACACACTGCGTCCGACACTAGAGACAACATTTGTTAGGTCTCTTATACTCGGTAATTTCACTAGCTACAGTGACCTCATCCCGAAACACAAAACTGCATAACACTCTTGTTTTTCGGGACGATGTCTGGCACTGCGGTGGTACTTACCTAGACAACTCAGTATCGAGTCTACCACCAAGTATTTATTTGGTTTATATTTCTAGTAGTATGCATACGTCAGATTAAATAATAGGGTAATTTGAACTGATCTAATTGCGCTTTGTATTAATTATGTGGTATGTTGTATGTCAAGATTAAATGTTTTTGAATAGGTTAGCGCTGCAATACAGCTCCTGGATATGGGAGTCAGTATTCGCAACAAACTTCTTAGTTTGTTATTTATTTCATCATAAAGCTGTAACGTCGCACTGCAGGATATAGTCCTTTCCTCAAAGCAAATCTGAGATTCGGACCTATTACGCAGGCCCAATGCAATGTTATTGATTTGATATTAAAAAAAATAGCTGTGTGAACAGCGAGATAAACAGTAAATAAAAAGTCAAACATATAAAGCGAACAAGACTGGCTACCTGCTTACTCAGCATGGCAGGTAACGGTTCCAAAATCTTCAGCGACAAGGGTCGTCAGGAGTTCATTTTAGCCAGAGGCTGTAAAGTGTCAAGTCAAATTCAAATTCAATAATTATTGCAGACCATAAAATAGTTACATAGTTGGTGACAAACAATAATTATAGCTAATTATGGACTCCGTTAGGGCACAACAATTAAAACAAAGGACGTCTGATTAATGAATGTGATTGTTAAGTATTGGGTGAGGATTTTATAATAATTTTATCGTCAAAATATTCTTGTAGACTGTAATAAAAGTCGTTGATGTTTTAACCCATTGAAAGCCATAAATCCAGACTCATTAGAAAACCAATTTGATTTTACCTAAAGGTCTCAGTTGAATTTAAAGAATCAAAGCTCATATATCTGGCCTTGCCCGATGTAGATGATCGCAAGCAAAAAATTCAAGCGAAAAAGTACCCAATGTCACGGGCCCGGTGTGCACCGCGTTCATGTTTATTCACCGGCGGGCCCCCGATATATTTATCGGTTTGCATCCTATCTACGTGGAATTTACTAGAGGGCACCACTCAAAATTTGTCTTACACTTTACAACTGTATGCAGATCGCCACTTTTGGCACACGAAACGTTGTAACTCAGAATGTTAACTGGCGACTGTTTGATTTGTGCTCCCGTTATTGCGTGGGCCGGTTATTTGGGTTGCGCCTGTTTCTTTCAAGATTTAACGTACAATGGTATTTGTGAGAGTAGAACTTGGCATTTTTTGCATTTATTAATATCAACCCTGAACTAATTCATGTTTTTATAAAATAATTCAGAATCTATTGTAAATCTTACCAGGATATTGACTTAATAAATAAAAACTGGACTAATTTATGTATAAAATGTCCATTTTAACATTCATCTAGTTTCATTGTATGAATATTGTAATAAGAAAGAAAAAAAAAAAACTATTTATTAATTGCACACAAATAAAAACATTACGGTGAAGGAAAACATCGTGAGGAAACCTTCATGCACGCCTGCGAAGAAATTCAAAGGTTGTGCGTGAAGTCGTCCAATCCGCACTGGGCCCGCGTGGACGACTATGGCCTAATCACCCTATACGAGTAGGCTCGTGCCCCTCGGTGGGGACGTTTAATGAGCTGATGATGATGATGATGATGAAATAAAAACATATTATAGGAACACAAAAAAACAACTTTTATTATAAATACTGCATCAACAGTCATTTTAAAATAATGTAATGAAATTTAAAAATATTTATTAATATGTTTTTTGGTCTTGTTTATCCGTATTCTTATAATATAAAATTATCTGCTAGCCTGTGACGTCACGGTTATTACGCAAACACCCGAGCCCCGTCCGATCTCTCCGTCTACAACTGAGAGCCTTCAATAGTTTTTCGATAACCATTTCATTAGAATATTCGTAACAAAAAAACTGCTTGGAGTGTATTGGAACATGAATAGTTTCAGGTGAATATTTTTTGCGAATATGTTGGTACTATGTATATACTACTCGTCGTACCAACATACGCAGCTGAGACGTGGGCACGGACTGGGGGATTAGAGTTTTAACTGGAAATGAAGTGTGCTCAGGACTTAGAAAGAGTTATTTAAATAAGCGTAAGGGCACAATCCCCCCTTAACAATCATGTTGGTCCATGCGCCAAAATCATGTATGCCTAGGTTCAAAATGTATTGGTCTAACAAAATATGGACTAAAAAATGGCTTCATCAGCGTCATCCTCAGCCTATATACACAGTGCATTCAAAAAGTTCGGGACAATTTTTTTTTACGAAAGGAGAAAAGAGCTAGGAAAAAAGTTTTTATTTAATTTTTAACATAGTCCCCCTTCTCTACACAAATTTTACAGCGGTCGTACAGTCGTTGGAAGGCCGCGAAAATTCTTCTTCGGAAATGGCCTTGAGTGTGGCGGTCACTCCTCGTTTTATGGCCTCTACATCCTGAAAACGCTCGCCCTTCATGCAATTTTAATCTTGGGAAATAGAAAAAAGCCCGCTGGAGCCAGATCTGGTGAGTATGGTGGGTGGCGGATCACAGTAACTAATTTTTTGGCCAAAAATTGTGAAACGAGGATCGAGGAATGAGAGGGCGCATTGTCATGCAAGAGAAACCAATCGCCACTACTGTAAAATTCTGGCCTTATGCGTCGAATCCGCTTCAAAAGTCTGTCCAGCACATCTTTATAAATGCTGCATTCACCGTCTGGCCGGTTGGCACAAACTCGCTGTGGATAATTCCATGAGAATCGAAAAAAGAATGAACATCGTTTTGATTTTGGATTTGATTGCGCGAACTTTGAGGGGCGTCCATACCTTGAAAACCTTGCTTCGGCTTAAACAATCCTCGCCATATGCAGTTTTTAACATTTGATAGTTTTGGAACCACTTTTTCCCAATTTGAAACAAAATTTAATAGCGGCACGTTGCTCCATTTCGCAAATTGTGACCGACCGATATAAACACGTTTACTTCAACCAAACAAAACTTCACTTCGAATGAGGTAAGAGCGCTGAAATCTCGAATGTAGATAGTCGAAGGATGGTATTAACTAGTTCCAACGTTGCGCGAGAGATGGCGATGATCGTTGATTTTATAGAAATTTAGTCCGGAACTTTTTGAATGCACTGTGTATATAAAAGCACGCTGCGGGGCACAGACCAGGAAGTTGGAGCTGTAACCCCCACGCGAATTATTGGATGTCAAAAACCTACCATCCTTAGATTGTAGTTAGTATTTGACCACCCATTTGGTGTTGCGGTTGAGACGTCGGCTGCAACACCAAGGGTTCCGGGTTCGATCACCGGGCAGTACAAACATTTGTGTACATGAACATGTCTGTTTGTAATGGTCTGGGTGTTTTCTATGTATATATTTACAAAAAAATATATATTAGTATATTTATCCGTTGTTTAGTACCCATAATACAGGCTTCACGCTTAACTTGGGGCTAGATGGCGCTGTGTGAATGTCAGCGGATATTTATTTCCAATACCACACTTACCGTTAACCTGTACTCAATAATCTTCCCACATATGATTATGATACCTCAATCAACAAAACAATCACTTATGGAGTCATTAGTAAGCATAAGTTCTGCGGTAAGTCAGTACAGCTAGTAAAGCAATCAAGGTAACAATGAAACGTAAGAACTATCGTCAATCACTGTCTTAATGTTACGCTTTTAAAGTTTTTTTATGCAATAAGTTATTTACTAAGCAGCCATGTTTTTATACTTTACGAATTAAACGTGGCAACCAGTTTGCTCATTCAATGTTGAGTTCTACGTATGTCTACCCATGACAGATACTTACAGTTTTGGTAGTTTTCAATAACTGTCATCATCATCATCAACTCAATTGTATGTGGCACCTAGGGGCACGAGCCTATCTGTAAAGGGTGTAAACTTAGAGTATCAATATATCTAAGGGTGTAAAGCAATGACATACTGTATATCTAAAGGTAGATACGCCATCCATGCCTCAAAAACGAACCGTCGAAGAGAGTACAGTTTGTACTCTTTTGTTTAGGTAAATGTGTTCGAAATTCGAATACGTGTACGTGTACTGCCACTGCATTCGGAACACTTTTGCGATTGTTTTGTGAGCATATCACGAATCTATACTTGTTTACATCATTGGTGTAAAGGCATTAGTCGTTCAGGCAGGCCCAGTGCGGGTTGGCCGACAACACGCGAGAGTGCACACTGACCGTCTCCGGCCTCGGGAGTGGACACCCAAGGTCAGGACTCTCACCTCTGGCTTGCCTTCATTGGCTGTCCAGAGTGGGGTTGCAAGAGCTACATGCTCGAGGGGTGGAAGTGAAAGATGCATAAGTCGCGAGTTGGTGCAGTTTGTCTGCGCAGAAAGCGGTGTACACCTCTCGACACCCCTAGCCGCCTGCGCCGGTGTTGCGTCCCAGGCATTACGCCGCATAGTGGATGCCCATCTAGCGGGTGTCAAGTCACCGTCTGCCTAAATTTTCATGATTGAGACACTTGATTTGGCAGGCGCCCCGCTGTCTCAATCAATAGCCCATAAACTAGACCAGCAATTACCCTTTCCATAGCCCTTGATTTTTTTTTCCATATTTGCAATAGTCCTTGCACCAAGCGGTGCTCGCTCTGTGTGTACTTCCATAGTGCGAGCAGAGCGAGCGGCTGCTCGGTGTACACATCACAACTTATTTTGTCTCACAAAGCCTCTACGTGTTGGACCCATGTCCCCACGCAAGCTTCAAAGGACCGGTCGATGAACCGAACTCCTAACAGAGACTACAAATAAAAATAATTTATTTATTTATTCAGACATCATAATTATGGTTTTTTTCTTATAAAATATGTTAGTAACATTTTTTTTATTTATTTATTTTAATATCACTTAATAATAATTACATTTTTGGGTACATAAAACAACTCATTTTAACAAACCCACCCAGTGTCGAATAAAGCATGAGTCAAACCTCTCCGCTATCACTCTCAACAAGCCATTAGGACTGCCACGCACTCAGGTAAGTAGCGATGCCGCCTTTTTGCGCATAATGGCGTAAAAATCATCTATGCGTGCTTGCGCAAACATTGTAGACGCACTACAAAAACGTAAAGTTTTAGTCGTAAAGATTTTGTACGTAATAAAAATTCTTAATATACCGTTACAATCCAAGCTCAAGTATTTATGAGCGCGCTCAGTTGACGGACGCATTGGAGCGCATCGTGCGATTATTTCACCGTCAATCAGGTGTTTTGCAGTCGTCTGCAGCGACGCGGTCCGCCGGCCATGGGAGTGCACCGATGCGCCGGTCGCAGGAGTATCCGTTGCTGTTTGCACTACGCGAATGCAATTTTATAAAGAATAGATGCTCATTTTTATATAGAATAGTGGAAGGTGATCAAAAATATTTCGAGTCCCTCCTTGCTTCGGAAGTTACGTTGAAGCGTTGATACAGATTTTTTATGTTATAAATGAACAGGACGGCCTGGACACTCACATGAAGGTATGTGATACGCCTGACCATGACAGAGCGGCATGGAATGAGACCAACAACTGATAGATAGTTATAATCCTCCAACAATGCTAGCTATAGTGCATAACACTTCTGTTTCACGGGACGATATCTGGCACTACGGTGGTATCAACCTAGACGGCCTTGTAATAGTAGTACCACCTAGTAATAGTATATATATAATTATAGTTACTCTTTGAATGGTCATTGGCTTCAGATCTGGACGGTGCAGGTTCAAATCTCGCCACGTACCAAAATATAATTTTCTTACGCTCTTACGGTAAAGGAAAACATCGTGAGGAAACCTACGCCCACCTGCGAAGAGATTCAAAGGTTTTGCGCGAAGTGATCCGCACTGGGCCCGCGAGGACGACTTAGGCCCATAAACCCTGTACGGGTAGGCTCGTGCCCATCGGTGGGGACGTATAATGAGCTGATAATGATCATTCCAACGCTAGCCGGTACATATAACTTTTCTTTTAGCACTATCTATACTAATATATAAAGCTGAAGAGTTTGTTTGTTTGTTTGAACGCGCTAATCTCAGGAACTACTGGTTCGATTTGAAAAATTATTTCAGTGTTAGATAGATAGATTTTAAGACAAATTGTTGCTAACGTACTAACATTCTATGGATGTAAATCTGTATGTATAATAAATAATTTTAATTTTTAATTAATTTTGAATAGCTTATTTATCGAGGAAGGTTATAGGCTATATATCATCTCGCTACGAGTAATAGAAGCGGAGCAGCAATGAAGAATGTTTCAAAATCGGGGGTATTTTTTCATACTTGGAGCTTCCGCTGCGTACGCTGAGTAAACGGTTCAAGTTTCACAAAAGTCATGTATGAGAGTATTGTTCTCCTTTTAAAGGTCTACAAAAAGTCCGCGACAGCATATGTCTATCTTTAAGGTTAGCTCAATATAACATATTTTTTGCTAAAAAAAACTGAAATTGACCCCG
This sequence comes from Leucinodes orbonalis, assembly GCA_019425675.1. Lineage (NCBI taxonomy): Eukaryota > Metazoa > Arthropoda > Insecta > Lepidoptera > Crambidae > Leucinodes > Leucinodes orbonalis. Next base: position 84,746 of record PQWD01004765.1, on the reverse strand, counting down.
AAACCTTTGGAGGGAGGGGAAATCCTATGAATAGTGATAAATGTAAGTACCATGTTATCCCGAATTTAATGCGAGCGAAGCCGCGGGCAAAAGCTAGTCTTTAATACAAAGTATGACGATATACTACACATAGTTCAGTAGATTCCAGGTTGTATCAGCCAGCTTCAAGTTGGCCTATTAGACGTATCGGAAAACAATAGTCGCATTTAGTTACAGCTCGGATCGCTCTTGTGCTCGGATTTATAGGCCAAGTTGCTATCTAGTTTGACGTCACGATCATCTGGTGCGTTGTTTTACGTTTATGGGTAGCTAAAAGGTTGATGGTTTGACGACCCATCTGGTGTAATGGTTGAGACGTCGGCTGTTACACCAAGGGTTCCGGGTTCGATCCCCGGGCAATACAAATATTTGTGTGCATGAACATGTATGTTTGTATTGGTCTAGGTGTTTTCTATGTACAATAAGTATGTATTTACAAAAAAGTATATAAGTAAGTTTATCCGTTGTTTAGTATCCATATTACACAGGCTTCGACTTAGTTTGGGGCTAGATTGCGCTGTACGGATGTCTGTAGATATTTATATATTCTAAGCGGTCAAAATGTATGCTTAACCATAGATAACAGCAGTGGGGACATCGTAACATACAAGTTAAACAAGGCGTGTGCACCCGAAGTCCAGTTACCGTAATGAGGTGCGTTTACACGGAAGCATGCGGAATCCGGAGTCATTAATTCGATGCCTGTAACGAAGAGAGAAGAGCCATGGATACGCCTAGCAATGATGTAAAAATTATATAGATTCGTGATATGCTCACAAAATAATCGCAAAAAGTGTTCTGAATGCAGCGACAGCACACATACGATATTTCGACGGAGCGTACATAAAGACGACACTGACTGCGGGATTGGTTCACAAGTTCAAAGTCACTCAACGCGCAATGGAGCGAGCTATGTTTGGAGTCTCTCTTAGGGATAAGATCAGAAATGATTTAATCCACAAGAGATCTAAAGTTACCGACATAGCCCGCCGGATCAGCAAGTTGAAGTGGCAGTGGGCTGGTCACGTATATCGTAGAACCGATGGCCGTTGGAGCAGACGAGTTCTGGAGTGGAGACCGCGTCTTGGCAAGCGTAGCGTAGGACGTCCTCCGGCCCGATGGACCGACGACTTGCGGAAGGTCGCTGGTGGGAGCTGGATGAGAAAAGCGGAGGACCGGGATATTTGGCGCAAAATGGGGGAGACCTATGTCCAGCAGTGGACTGCGATAGGTTGAAGAGAGAGTACATAAAGATACGCCTACAAATTGTATTATTATTATTTTAATGTTTTTTAGACATGATTATTTTTTGTATTTTGTGTATTTTTCTTATTATTAATCGAATCTCAATCAAATGTATTACAATCATTAATTTAATTAGATCTCTATTCAATTGTTATTTTAATAGTTTTTGTGAATGTGTAGCATGTATGATATTTTTATTAGTTTATTCTAAAATTTTGTTTATTTGTGTTTAGTTTTAATATTTATTGATATTTTATTTAATTTTTTGACATGTCTGTTTAACTTTTAGTGGAAACTTTATTGATTTATGTAATTGTTAATATGTATTGTCCTGTTTATGTATAATGATATTGTTTGTTTCCCAAATATAAATAAAATAAAAAATAAAATAAAAATAAAATTATTTTTGGCGGTTCGTTTTTGAGGCACGGGTGGCGTATCCTTTTTATATACAGAATATCATTGACGCCTACACATGTTTTTATATATATATCATCATCATTACATCCTAATATGTCCACTGCTGAACGAAGGCCTCCCCTAATGATTTCCACGCGGACCGATCCCTTGCAGTTGACATCCATCTGCTACCCGCCACCTTAACCGATCAAGATCATCCGTCCATCTGGTTAGGGGTCGGCCTGCGCTTCGCTTTCCGTTACGCGGACGCCACTCGAGAACCTTTCCGTCCCATCGGCCATCGTTCTACGCACTATGTGCCTGCCCACTGCACTTCAACTTGCTAATCCTCTGGGCTATGTCGGTCACCCTAGTTCTCCTACGGATATGCTCGTTTCGGATTTTATCGCGTATTATTATTTTATTTTATATTGTTTTTTGTAAATGAGCATGCATATGGCCTTATTCTTTATGCGGAGTGGGGAAGTCCTCGACTTTTGCGCCCAAAGATCGAGGCATATCGGATATGTGGGACTAGTTCACCGTGGTGACGCACTGTCGAAATGAGAGAGCGCGCCACCACGTTAAATTCACCCACTAAACCCCACTCCGGTATCCTCACCCGCCAATGGGTCGGGCACCCGGATATCGCTTTTGAGAATCACCGGGGTGTCCTAACAGTCGGCCCTGCCTTTGCTGGGCCTCCTCACGCTTAAGGGAGAGGTCCGGATACGCCCCGACGTCTTACCAGGCCGGAAGGTTATGCATATGGCCTAGCTTATGGTCTTAAGGCCCATCTCAATTGGCGATAAAATACAAGACGTGTAATGCCAAGGGCATCCCCATGTCGTTGGCTAATGAGAGGAAATAGTTATCCTCGTTTAAAAAGGATTATGTCGTAGCCATTGGGGAACACCGTGATTTTTCAGCCCATAATTTGTACACACGTGCAAGGAACGATCATTGGAAAAATGGAAACAACAGTTTATGCTTTACGTGTACGAGTATAAATGTTTTATGGTAAGTCACTCTCAAGCTTTATCCTCCGCCGGCGGGGGCTATCGTCGCGTGTTCCTGTAGGTTCGCACAGTCCCTATTCGCGTATACGGCATGTGCTGGGCCGCTTTTCTCCCCAAACATATGTTAGGCTGCCAAGCCCCCCCGCAACGCCCTAAGCCGAGGTTCGAGTCCCGTTCGGGGACGCCCTTAGGCTTGTTGTGTAAATTTTATGGCTGATAGCCATCTGCGCTCGCCAATTGCCCAGTGAAGCTGTAAAGGCCATCTGCGGCCAACAGCAGTAGTCTGTTCGAAAAAAACTCTCAAGCTGTTTTCTACATCTCCTTCATTTTGTTGAGCCCATTATATGGGCAACAGGGTCAGCAGCATGTTATTAATATTTTTATTAAGGTAACCCTAAACGCAGATTTTTTCAAGTTAAAGTAACGTTAACGTGATGTCCACCAGGTGAGCTGTCTACTTTATTAATTAGGTATTTCATATTTTTTTAGCTTACTTGGATAATTCCTTAGTTTTCAACAAAATAACCTTCCTAACACATTTTAGATGGAGGTATTTGTTCAGTAGTTGACTTTGTACGCTGTGTTGATCATTATCAACACAGCGTACAAAGTCAACTCATAATTACATAATGGTCATCATTATGACCATTATGTAATTATTTAAATTCCCGCCTTGTTTTAACTGTTTATTAGAAATAACGCCTAATGTAATTGCATATCCAAGTTTCGTTGTCGAAGCATCGGTATGCGAACTCTCTCAGCCGGTAATTAATAGGCTTCGCTCGATTGATGCGCCGATGACCAGCATCCAGATTTAGTTAGCCAACGATGTCAATAGATGGCGTTAACGGTATGTTTATGGTAGATAATATCTTTTTTGATATTGTTTGGGGACGTGAGTAAAACAATGTCGAAGGATTTTTGTCTGTCACTATTTTTAAAAATATTTAATAAATTGTATTTGAAGCATATACTACGAGTACATTGTATTTAACGACAAAACAAAAGTAATAAATTGAAGACAATTTAAAAAGACAACGTTGATTTGATATCTTAAGTACAATTAAATATTAAAAATATTATTTAATATTAATTTGTATATAAACCGGATGATTTTTCTCCAATTTGTTTTTAAATTTACTGTAAACTAGTGACCAGATTACCATCGGAGCCCGCAAACTGTCGTCCGCGGTTAAGCGACATGGATCTGTTTTGGAAGCTCAATAGTTGGCAATTATTGTACAGCTATTTAAAGTAAAATATGCGGACAAGTTCTGGAAAGGACGGACGTTTTTGGCAAGCATATGCTGCTTTAAGCTGGATGCAGAAGCTGGAGCACCATATATGGCATTTTGCATCATCAGCCTACATACCAATAGCCGAGGTCACTGTGAGGTACATATCTTCCCTCATAGCATTGGTATGGGGAGATTGCGCCGTTACGCACCACGTTGACGGGATTGTAGACTCGGTAGTGAGTCTCTAAGCAGGTACCACGCAGTGTCAGATAACGTCCCGTGAATAGAAGTACTTTGCACTGGATGGGGGCTAGTAAAATTACCGGGTATAAGAGACCTAACATTTGTTGTCCCGGGTGTCGAGCGCATTTTGATGGAGAATTTATTGTCTATCAGCTGTTGGTCTCCGCTCAGTCATGGCCAGGCGCATGACTTACTATCAGGTAAGCGTGTTAACCGTCCTGTACAATTGGTAATATTAAAGAAAATAGGTTGAATGTCGTATTAGTCGGTGCTAAGTTTGTAGCCGTGACCGACGGCTTAATGTGCCCTTCGAACAATTAGGTGATTAAGATAAACCAAACAAAGAAAAAATACACAAACTGACTTTTCACTATACAGCTTGTTTTTATAAATAAAATTATAGGGAGACCCTTCTACGGGAGCTCAAATTAGCGACACTATCATACGCTATCGACGACTAACATATTAAATTAAAAAAATGATAAACATTGGCGGCTTTTAAATTGTAAAAGGTTATCGGCACTATTTAGCAGTATTATTGAAGTGTATTTAGTCTAAGTGGTATACAGCGGATAAGTATAGATAAACACAAACGTTCGTACTTTGAAACGACCAATCATATTAATCGGACATCGTTTACAAAAATGCATGAATTAGTGAATTGCATGAATACAGGGTTGCATTGCAAGGTGCAAGGTGAGACGGGCAGTGAAATTACTGGATACTAAACAATTTACATACATTCTAAAGGTAACACGTGTATTTAGACCTAATTTTGAAGATTTTATTGCGTCTGAATTGAAAAATAAAGTTACATATAAATATTTTAAGAGATGCGTGATTTTATCCGTATAATTGTAATTTTATCTTCGTTATATTTTATCATAATAACTTGTCTTGTAAAATGGACATTCAATACTTACTATACTATTCTATTTCTATACTTTATATTACGATTTGGACGAGCCGTACGGTGTAATGGTCGAGACGTTTGCTACTACTCCAAGGGTTCCGGGTTCGATCCCCGGGCAATACAAACTTCTGTGTGCATAAATATGTCTGTTTGTATTGGTCTGGGTGTTTTCTATGTATAATATGTATGTTTTTACAAAAAAAGTATATAAATATGTTTATCTTTTTTAGTACCTATACTACAGGCTTCACGCTTAACTTGGGGCTCAATGGCGCTGTGTGAATGTCAGTAGATATTTATTATTATGTAGTTTTGAAAGGGTCAAACATAGTGTCAACCCTATACAGTGCCTCTGCCGGTGTGGTCCCGACAGGTGTGCCCGGCCCAAAGGTCAGCCATATACCGGCCCTTTGATGTCCATGCGCGTGCGCACGCTACCGCGACACACTGTTCGGCTTTATGAGAACTATTTCGATGAAGAAGTTAAGAGTGAGTGGATTCAATCGGCAAGTTATGCCAAGTCTTTATGTTAACGATTTCATAATTTATGGTGAAAGTCATTAAGCACTCTTACTAGTCTTATACGCGGCAAATACTCGTATATATACTTATTTCGGTATTAGACATATAAAAATCAAATAACACACCATTTAACGGGCTACGCAATAGTTCTCTTGCACTGATAAAATAAATATTAATTATAAATATACAAAATGACGTTTGAAATTTTTTAGCTTTTAATGTACCCAGTAACACTCGGGCTTTGAAAATAAACACAACACCTCATATGTTAAAATCCTTGAAGAAGCTTAGAAACTTTCAGTAAGCTACGTCATGTCCTAACGTCAATGATTCCGCAATGCTTAAACACGAAAGTCTACCCGTGCTAACATACGCAGCTGAGACATGGACACTGACTGCGGGATTGGTTCACAAATTCAAAGTCACTCAACGCGCAATGGAGCGAGCTATGCTTGGAGTCTCTCTTAGGGATAAGATTAGAAATGATTTAATCCGTAAGAGAACTAAAATTGAAGGGGGCCCTTGTCCAGTAGTGGACTGAAATAAGTTGAAGGAAGAGTGTGAAGGAAACATCATGATCATGGGAACTTTGATCAGACCACAGATTTCCCAATACAGGAGATGGGGCAAGCCGCGTTTAAAGTGCGACAAATGTAAGCTCAACGAGCATACACTGGCTGCCAGTTTACGCTCTGTGAGACGAGTCAAGACGCACGAATATTAGAAGAAATTACCGTTTTTTCCAAAATGCCATCCTGTGCAATTGTAACATGCCATCATCACAATGAATCAGTAAATTTACCAAGAAATATAATAACTTTTCACAGGTAAGAACCGAAAAGAAATTGCGACACTGGGACTGCGTATAAACTTGGCAGCTTGTCCGGTCTAATTGTATATTCGGATGTCTGTGGATCAGACATTTATATTTCTGTCACAGCGGTCACTTTTTGTCAAACCAATGATATTCTGTATATATAAAGGTAGATACGCCATCCGTGCCTCAAAAACGAACCGCCGAAGAGAGTACAGTTTGTACTTTTTTGTTTGGGTAAATATATAAGTACGCTCATTCGATATATGTGTGTTTGCTGTTACTGCATTCGGAACACTTTTTTCGATTGTTTTGTGAGCATATCCCGAATCTATACTTTTTTACATCATTGGGAGAAATGGTGTGTTTAGATGATTATTACATCAAGGGAGCCTTGTATGTCATTTCTTTAAAAACCAGTCATATGTTATCATTACTCGTTTAAAAATTGCTAAAGCTATGAATTGAATTCCAAAGGTCAAGCCGATAAAGGGAATTATCGTAAGCATTTTGTATTAATGACGCGCCGGCGCACCCTTGCAAACTATAACAGATCCCCCACGAAGCGGTACATGTATAAACATTCATTTAAGTACTAACAGAACAATTATTTATTTGCTACAAACTAACCCACCTCTAGAGTAGACAGTGACAGCTTCTTTATCTGGAGTTCGTCTGCCGAATCCCACTTAGAACAGATTTCAGGTTAAATTCATCAGCCATAGACGTCCCCACCAAGGGGCACGAGCCTACCCGTAAAGGGTGTACAAGCCTTAGTCGTCCATGCGGGCCCAGGCCTATTTTTCGCTGAGATGTTTCGAGCAATGTCCCTTGATCGTCTCATACAATTTATGGAAAAAACATGCAAGTACTATTAGGAAAAATCGATACTACATGGTCCGAATTATACCTGTACCGAAAAAAATGTAGCTTTACATTGTTGTAAAGTTTCGAAATACCTAGATCACACAATTTCGATCTGACCACTAATTGCTTATTATTAGCTTTTTTGTATAGATTAATATTTCGATAGTTACCTATCATTAATAATTCATAACCAACGATATTCTGTATATATAAAGGTAGATACGCCATCCGGCTCAAAAACGAACCGTCGAAGAGAGTACAGTTTGTACTTTTTTGTTTAAGTAAATGTGTTCGAAATTCGAAATATGTGTGCTGTCACTGCATTCGGAACACTTTAAATAAATAAATAAATAAATTGTGTTTATTGTTGTCCACAAAATATACATATCACATTTTGTACAAATAATGCAGTAACAAGATGAACAACAGGAAGCAGCTCAGCGTATGCTCATCTGCGACCAGGAATGTCAGACAGCGCTGATTTACAGCCACTCCTTTTTCTCTTTAGGTGTTAACGAGAGAAATAGGTCATGAGGGCTACATAATTTAACATTTAGTCATATATATATCTCAAAAAAAAAGTGATAAAAAGATAATATTAAAAAAAAAATTTTGGATATTATATAAAAAAATATTTTTCCGATTGTTTTGTGAGCATATCACGAATCCATACTTTTTTAAATCATTGTTCATAATGATTCTTCGTTAGTGACAGTAATTTAGAATTTAGCACATGTCATTCATATTTATGAGCTATAATACAAATATTTTTATTATATTTATTGCATAATATCCGTTATTGATGGCAGTAGAATATGTAACTTGTACGACGTCTGTCGCTACTAATTTTATGATAGATTCCATGTTGTAGGAATTTGAATTTTTATGTTTGTTATTTATTGCTTACATCTAACCATAGTTCATAAATTTATGCATTTGTTATATTATGTTAAAATAAATGTCTACTAGGCCTTGAATTCAGTCGAGGGTATTTGGTGCTATTTCTGATCCAATTCAGAAGCGTTTGCCAGCAAAATTTTAATTAATAATAATAATTTATTTGATCACCATAATCTTACAGTATTTTATAAAACAACACAAACATTCACGATACATTTTATCTTATGAACTAAAAGATTATGGCGGGCTGACACCTGAACTAGGACAAGTCCTGTAACTCAGATCGTCAACCCTCCACCCCGTACCATTACAGGTTATATTATTACTGAAACATTGCAGACATATAGTAGTGTCATCAAAAGGGAATAAAATAAACTAATAGGCTGATCAATACAAAACACGAATATTTAAAAAAACAAAAATAAAGTGGGTATGTTGTAAGTAAGCTGTGTGTAATGTCGCCCAGCAGCGGGCGTATGGTACAAGCACAGGCAGAATGCGGAAAACATTATAAACTATGTATTTACGCGTAATTATTATTATTTAACAGTATACTTAATTCAATCTTGTTTTATAACTGGGGTTGTTAGTGTGTGTTTGTGTTGTGGTGTGTGTGTTGTGTGTGTGTGTGTTGTGTGTGTATGTGTGAATAATAATATTTCCTTAAGTATGTTTAAATAAAATTACATATATTTAAATAAAATTATATATTTCTTAGTATAATTATATATATCTAAGTATAATTAAATACTTATAGTAAAATTATATTCCTTCAAACAAAATCAATTATATTTAAATATAATTTAATGCCATTAAATATTTTAAAATACAAAAAGATATATATATAAAAATAAATGTTCTAACATAAAATCATCATTATTTTTTAATAAACTTTAACATTAATATAAATTGGAAATAAATTAAAAAAATCTACAATAAAATAAAACGATTTAATGAATTTTTTTTTAATTGTCCCATTAGATTTTTAAATGTCCCATTAGATTTGGTTGACGTTTTTGTCCGTGGCGCAAAATAAAGGAGTCCTATGTCCAGCAGTAGACCGTGATAGGTTGAAGAGAGAGAAAAAATTCGGACTAAGCGGTTTGCATCTTTCATTTCGCATACCTACTACAAGAGAATGACCTTACCTTAACCCTAAGGCATTCAATAAACGAGTGAATAGATTTTTCCCGGTGAAGCTCGCTCTAACTCTTTCTTTTCTTTAATCTTCCACCATATATATACAATTAGACTGGACAAGCCGCCAAGTGAATAGGCAGTCCCAGTGTCGCAATTTCTTTTCTTTTCTTATCTGTGAAAAGTTATTATATTTCTTGGTAAATTTACTGATTCATTGCGATGATGGCATGTTACAATTGCACAGGATGGCATTTTGGGAAAAAACGGTAATTTCTTCTAATATTCGTGCGTCTTGACTCGTCTCACAGAGCGTAAACTGGCAGCCAGTGTATGCTCGTTGAGCTTACATTTGTCGCACTTAAAAACGCGGCTTGCCCCATCTCCTGTATTGGGAAATCTGTGGTATAAACAGAGCAATGCGAAGTTATTCTCTGGTATACATAAGTTTTTAACTGTGAGATCCCCGCTTGGCTGTGGGTTGGCTTAAACGAAATGATACCATACAAATATACCGGCACGAATCAAAGCATACATTTCAAGTGTACATGAATTGCAGTATTACAACATCAGATGAAGGGTATTCTCGTTGGCATATCAATTATACAGCTTACGTGCTTATTCCGACCAATCAAAAAGCCCCCGATTCTGGGTTTTCTACTCGTCATATGATTATTTTCCCTAACGAGTAAAACCTAAATATAAATCCTACAAGTCAAGTATTTGCGGACGTCATACGACATAAGACGTCAGACCTTCAAAACTAGTCCACCGCAGAGCCTCACCATAATAATATTCATTCTGAGTTTGACCTTTACAATAAATTACGATATACGTCAACCCGATTGATGATTTACACAAGCGAATTCTATACTTTAGTGCGAAAATGTCGAAGATTATAAATCAATTATTAAGTGTATACTAAAATTATATTTTTATTAACGACGCGCCGGCGCACCCTTGCAAACTATAACAGATCCCCCACGAAGCGGTACATGTATAAACATTCATTTAAGTACTAACAGAACAATTATTTATTTGCTACAAACTAACCCACCTCTAGAGTAGACAGTGACAGCTTCTTTATCTGGAGTTCGTCTGCCCGAATCCCACTTAGAACAGATTTCCAGGTTAATATTCATCAGCCCATAGACGTCCCCACCAAGGGGCACGAGCCTACCCGTAAAGGGTGTACAAGCTTAGTCGTCCATGCGGGCCCAGGCCTATTTTCGCTGAGATGTTTCGAGCAATGTCCCTTGATCGTCTCATACAATTTATGGAAAAAACATGCGAAGTACTATTAGGAAAAATCGATACTACATGGTCCGAATTATACCTGTACCGAATTAAAATGTAGCTTTACATTGTTGTAATGTTTCGAAATACCTAGATCACACAATTTCGATCTGACCACTAATTGCTTATTATTAGCTTTTTTTGTGTAGATTGAATATTTCGATAGTTACCTATCATTAATAATTCATAACCAACGATATTCTGTATATATAAAGGTAGATACGCCATCCGTGCCTCAAAAACGAACCGTCGAAGAGAGTACAGTTTGTACTTTTTTGTTTAAGTAAATGTGTTCGAAATTCGAAATATGTGTGCTGTCACTGCATTCGGAACACTTTTAAATAAATAAATAAATAAATTGTGTTTATTGTTGTCCACAAAAATATACATATCACATTTTGTACAAATAATGCAGTAACAAGATGAACAACAGGAAGCAGCTCAGCGTATGCTCATCTGCGACCAGGAATGTCAGACAGCGCTGATTTACAGCCACTCCTTTTTTCTCTTTAGGTGTTAAACGAGAAATAGGTCATGAGGGCTACATAATTTTAACATTTAGTCATATATATATCTCAAAAAAAAAGTATGATAAAAGATAATATTAAAAAAAAAATTTGGATATATATAAAAAAATATTTTTCCGATTGTTTTGTGAGCATATCACGAATCCATACTTTTTTAAATCATTGTTCATAATGATTCTTCGTTAGTGACAGTAATTTAGAATTTAGCACATGTCATTCATATTTATGAGCTATAATACAAATATTTTTATTATATTTATTGCATAATATCCGTTATTGATGGCAGTAGAATATGTGTAACTTGTACGACGTCTGTCGCTACTAATTTTTATGATAGATTGCCATGTTGTAGGGAATTTGAATTTTTTATGTTTGTTATTTATTGCTTACATCTAACCATAGTTCATAAATTTATGCATTTGTTATATTATGTTAAAATAAATGTCTACTAGGCCTTGAATTCAGTCGAGGGTATTTGGTGCTATTTCTGATCCAATTCAGAAGCGTTTGCTAGCAAATTTTAATTAATAATAATTTATTTAATCACCATAATCTTACATTTTATAAAACAACACAAACATTCCGATACATTTTATCTTATAACTAAAGATTATGGCGGGCTGACACCTGAACTAGGACAAGTCCTGTAACTCAGATCGTCAACCCTCCACCCCGTACCATTAAGGTTATATTATTACTGAAACATTGCAGACATATAGTAGTGTCGTCAAAAGGGAATAAAATAACTAATAGGCTGGATAATACAAAACACGAATATTTAAAAAAACAAAAATAAAGTGGGTATGTTGTAAGAAAGCTGTGTGTAATGTCGCCCAGCAGCGGGCGTATGGTACAAGCACAGGCAGAATGCGGAAAACATAGCGAAACTATGTATTTACGCGTAATTATTATTATTTAACAGTATACTTAATTCAATCTTGTTTTATAACTGGGGTTGTTCGTGTGTGTGTGTTGTGTGTGTATGTGTGAATAATAATATTTCCTTAAGTATGTTTAAATAAAATTACATATATTTAAATAAAATATATTATATCTAAGTATAATTAAATACTTATAGTAAAATTCTATTCCTTCAAACAAAATCAATTATATTTAAACATAATTTAATGACATTAAATATTTTAAAATACAAAAAGATATATATACAAAAATAAATGTTTTAAAATAAAATCATCATTATTTTTAAATTAACTTTAACATAAATATAAATTGGAAATAAATTTAAAAAATCTATAATAAAATAAACGATTTAATGAAATATTTTTAATTGTCCCATTAGATTTGGTTGACGTTTTTGTCCGTGGCGCAAAATAAAGGAGTCCTATGTCCAGCAGTAGACCGTGATAGGTTGAAGAGAGAGGAAGACGTCCTTCAAATTCGGACTAAGCGTTTTGCATCTTTCATTTCGCATACCTACTACAAGAGAATGACCTTACCTTAACCCAACCCAAGGCATTCAATAAACGAATGAATAGATTTTTCCCGGTGAAGCTCGCTCTAACTCTTTCTTTTCTTTAATCTTCCACCATATACTACTATAGTATAAACCACAGACATCCGAATATACAATTAGACTGGACAAGCCGCCAAGTTAATAGGCAGTCCCAGTGTCGCAATTTCTTTTCTTTTCTTATCTGTGAAAAGTTATTATATTTCTTGGTAAATTTACTGATTCATTGCAATGATGGCATGTTACAATTGCACAGGATGGCATTTTGGGAAAAAACGGTAATTTCTTCTAATATTCGTGCGTCTTGACTCGTCTCACAGAGCGTAAACTGGCAGCCAGTGTATGCTCGTTGAGCTTACATTTGTCGCACTTAAAAACGCGGCTTGCCCCATCTCCTGTATTGGGAAATCTGTGGTATAAACAGAGCAATGCGAAGTTATTCTCTGGTATACATAAGTTTTTAACTGTGAGATCCCCGCTTGGCTGTGGGTTGGCTTAAACGAAATGATACCATACAAATATACCGGCACGAATCAAAGCATACATTTCAAGTGTACATGAATTGCAGTATTACAACATCAGATGAAGGGTATTCTCGTTGGCATATCAATTATACAGCTTACGTGCTTATTCCGACCAATCAAAAAGCCCCCGATTCTGGGTTTTCTACTCGTCATATGATTATTTTCCCTAACGAGTAAAACCTAAATATAAATCCTACAAGTCAAGTATTTGCGGACGTCATACGACATAAGACGTCAGACCTTCAAAACTAGTCCACCGCAGAGCCTCACCATAATAATATTCATTCTGAGTTTGACCTTTACAATAAATTACGATATACGTCAACCCGATTGATGATTTACACAAGCGAATTCTATACTTTAGTGCGAAAATGTCGAAGATTATAAATCAATTATTAAGTGTATACTAAATATTATAATTTTTGGTTTATATCATATTTCGCAGACATTTTAAGATATACACCAAGGTTTCCTGGTTCGATCCCCGGGCAGTTCCAACATATAGGTTATAGGTTCACTGTTGCCCCACCTTGAGCCCGAGACTGGCTACGCTCATGATCTCAGGGCCTCGATTCCACTTATTACTAGACATTACGGTACTTTACAATGCAAATGTTAATTTATATTCCGGTACAACTTGAACTTCAATGTTAATAGTTTAAAATGGTTATTAATTATACAGGACCTTTGGCGCATGGTCCGACAGCATTTTTTGTAGGGTTGGGGGGTCTTACACTACGTTAGACGTAAGTAATGATTTTTGTATCGTATCATAAAAAAATATAAGAAATTAAAAATTTGTAATTCAAAAAGGTTGTATTTCGGTCAATGATGTAAAAAAGTATTTATTCGTGATATGCTCACAAAACAATCGCAAAAAGTGTTCCGAATGCCGTGACAGCACACATACACATATTTCGATTGAGCGTACATTTACCTAAACAAAAGAGTACAAACTGTACTCTCTTCGGCGGTTCGTTTTTGAGTCACGGATGGCGTATGTATCTATATATACAGAATATCATTGATTTCGGTCCAAGTGTAGAAAAGTTACGTTATAGCTGTCAAAATTTAGCGCGATCGGCCTGCAGGATTGTGGACCACGTCCACGTTTTCAATTACCGCAAAATCAGTGAGTTCCGCCCAGAGTTTATCAGCACATTACTTACGCACCTCAAATAAATTATGTACATTAATCTCCCGTTGAAACTTAGCGCATCATGGTAGAGCTAAGTGGAATTGCATTTATTAATTTAATGATTAGCTTGAACGGCGGGCCCTTAGACATTGCTCACTTTTAACAATTACTCCTTCTAATTGGATAACGCTGATGCATTTGCAACGAGTCCTGTCACAGGGAAATATGCGCGTGCGCATACTATGACTTGTTTTATTAACCCCCGACGCAAAAAGAGGGGTGTTATAAGTTTGACGTGTTTGTCTGTGTGTGAGTCTGTGGGTCTGTCTGTGGCACCATAACTCCCGAACGAGTGGACCGATTTTGATTTAGTTTTTTTTGTTTGAAAGGTCATTTAATCGAGCGTGTTCTTAGCTACGTTTTATTAAAATCGGTTAAGCCGTTTATAAGATATAGGGGATGAAAGTGGGAATGAAAAACCGATTGTTTACAAATATGCCCGAGTGGGGTATCAAATGAAAGGAAATGATTCGTACATTACAATAGTAAGTAAGTAAAAACAGGAGTGTTATAAGTTCGACGTGTCTGTCTTTATACTAAAATCTAACTTAACCTAACCTACCTATAAAAAGTATGAAATAAAAATTAAACTAAAAATTTAAAAAACCCCGACACAAGAACTTAAGTAATTTCCCTTTAAAAAGTAAAAAATAATAAAAGAAACTTAATGTTAAAGTACCTAAGAATCTATTAATAATTCTAAAAAAAAACCTCGCGTTGGGGGACCGCTCTTAAACTAACAATTCAAATACAAATAGTCTAATTAAGTAACAGAGATGAACATAAAAACAAAATTAAGAGAATAATTCAAAAACTTTCATGAAATTCCTTCGAAAAGTCTTGGGTAAAAGCCTAAGAGGTAACCATCTTATGAAAAATATCGTAGATAAGAAAGAAATAATTAGGAGCGGTCCCCCAACGCGAGGTTTTTTTTTAGAATTATTAATAGATTCTTAGGTACTTTAACATAAGTTTCTTTTATTATTTTTTACTTTTTAAAGGGAAATTACTTAAGTTCTTGTGTCGGGGGTTATTTAAATTTTTAATTATGAAAAGGTTAACAATTAAGTAGAGTTTCCTGAATGAAACCGGTTTTAAGATTGTCTGTGTGGGTACGTCAATTTCACCTATTTTGTCTGTCTGGATTATTTCCTTGTCCACTGCAGTTTTGCGCCATTTCAAAAACAAGTGCAAATAAGTGCTCTTTTAGGTTTCTTTTTCTAACATATGGCTTTGTTAACAGTTGCGCGCCAAATTTTTCGCCAAAAAAAAGCCGAATTTTTACACACATTTGTTGTTAGCGAGACTCCGTCCGTATTATTTTATTTATTTGATACGTCCATGTTCATATACACAATCATAGAAATTGCAACCATGTATATATGACAGTACAAATGCACATAAACTAAGCCTTGTACGCGCTCTGTACAATCGACACTGTAAAATGTCCCACATTTACCAATGTCCCGCAGTTGAGACATCAAGATGCGTTATCAATTTACAAAAGACACCCGCTAACTTAAGACCCGCTAACTTAAGAATTACTTTTGTCAATTTATGAGTGTCGCGCGTTGTTTACGCTATGCGCTTGCAAATGTGCATTTGAAAAATAGTGGGCGAGCCTTCTGTCAATTCATACTTTTTTCTTTTTATTATTGTTGCTGGCCATGACGTAATTCGAATTCTGAATATAGTTTAAAAAATTGTTGAGCCATAGAGAAAACAGCAATGAAACAACGCGCTTGTTGTGTTTCGTCTAGTTATCGGATGCCAAAAATTACCCATTGTTTCGTTATTTCGGATTGATTGCTATTAGCCTTGGTTGGCCACCATTACAACTTTACTGAACAGACTACGAAAAGACATTCAGAAATTTATGCGACGTGCCTAAGGACATCACAAAAGTGGGACTCGAAACACGTCTTAGGACGTTGCAGGGGGAGCTAGGTAACGTGTACTATAACCAGTAGTGAAACCTGTAAAAGTGTATGTTTGGGAAAAGCGACCCCGTATGTTCCGGTAACGCGAATAGGGTTTCATGGAAGCTACAGGGAATTGCGACGTTGGCCTCCGCTGGCGGTCGATTGGGCGATAAGGGGGTTAGTGTGCTGCTGTTGTCGAAGTAACGTTTCGATGCTTTAGAAACTACTAGTAACTATCTCGGCAGGTAGTCCTAAGTCTGTTTTGAGATGATCGGCAGTCCTAAGCCAATGCTGAGATTTTCATTACGCAAAAAACAAGATGCGCCGTGGCGTTGCGCATGAGTCTGGATAACTTGTAAGCTATGGATATGTCGTGGGAAATTTTCCCATTGCTTCTTCCTATATTTCGTTTTCGTTAGTTGACATCGCACTCGCTGCTCCCTCGGAGTTACGAGTGTCCATTGAGTCGCGATAACACATACCATCAGGGAAGCCATCATCTTCGCTTTTACCTACCGATAGAATAAAAAAATTGGCCAAGTGAGAGTCGGCCTCGCTTTTGTTTGGACATGGTTTGAACCGTATAGTGCTAATTGAAAAACTTGTGTGACATACGGACGGGGACAGGGGTGCGTTACGTAAGATAAATATGACGAATCTATAAGGATTCCGTTTTCTGCCATTTTGCTACGTGATCCTAAAAGTGTACAGCGCAAGCAGAAGATAGCATATTTAATTGCTTAATCTAACCCTAAAATAGTCGTCCCGAACCAATAGTATATTACAAACGTTTTAAATGTTGTGTACTTTTAATTTAAATCGGTTATTTTAGTTGTTATTACTATTCAGTACTTATTTATTTATTTAGAAAGGTACGCTAACAGTGCATATATTTACATTTTCATCATGTACAGGTTGTATTAGATCTGATATATACACCTATTAAAAGCATACACAGCATCATCGATAAAAATTAAAACTTATTTGACAAAATTGAGACAACACAAAATTATGAGCAGATAAACTAGATTTTACAATACAATTATAACAATACTAAATAAGGAGAGGAGCAAGATATCACACAGGAAAGATACCACAAATGTACATAAAAAACGCTCAACTCTCCTGGATGGCGAGTAACTAAAACTTAAATCTTGGCAGCGTATCGTGAAAGATGTCCAGATTATCTAATTTTTTGGTCATTGAGTTATAATGGGAGCAACATCTAGCCATAGGTGCGTGAAAGCCGAGATTCGTTCTGGCTAAAGGTAAACTAAAAATTTTATTGATAGGTTGTCTAGGAAGGTTGTAAGGGACTGAAAATTTCAATCGTTCCACGAGTTCACAACACTGTATTTTACCGTTGACAAGTCTGTGCAAAAAATACTTGTAATAATGTATACCAAAAGGGCTTCATTGAAAATCAGCGTACAGGCATGCATTTGCGTGTCAGGGCCTTTGCTGAGTGAAGTCCTGTTTGGCACTAGCCTTTTTGATTTTCTGTAATCTCTTGTTGTTTTTATTTTGTGCCAAATTTTTTTTTCTTTCTTTCAATAGACCGAGACATCGAATAAGTCAGTTGACTCCTCCAACATCGGGCATAAAGTACCGACGAAGTATTCGTCCGTAATCAGTACGGGCGCGCATAACTCCCGATAGGCCGTCGGGCGCGCGCCCTAAGTGGCGGGTGCGCGCGCGCCGATAAATAAGTTCCCGCTCGCCTCGTCATCTGATACCGCCGACATTGTTTGCCTCGGCTCCATTGTTTGACACGAGACGCCAAATATAAGTACCTAAATAAATTACCTTAACGACCCATTTGGTGTAATGGTTGAGACTTGGCTGCTTCTTAACCAACAATACGTTTTTCATATATTAAAATTCATTTTTGTGCTTTACTATGGTATTTTAAATTGTATTTTCTGTATTGTTTTTGACGTTCATAAGTGCTTTTTGTTAGCCTTATTTGAATAAATGGATTTTGATTTCGACTTTGACTTTGAGACGTCGGCTACTACACCAATGTTCGATCCCTGGTCGGTACAAACATTTTTGTGCATGAACATGTCTGTTTGTAATGGTCTAGTTTTCTATGTAAAAAATATAAGTATTTACAAAAAAAGGATCAAAGCATGTTTATGCGTTGTTTAGTACCCATACTACAAGGTTCACGCTTTACTTGGGACTAGATGGCTCTGTGTGAATGTCAGTGGATATTTATTGTTTATGTGGTGTAATCGAGCAGTAGGCTACAACAACAAGGGTTCAGGCAGTTTTGATCTGGGTATCTTTAGGTTGAGATGTATGTATCTTCTATACTTAACTTCAAGTGATTACTTAATACCGCCTACGGCTCCCTCAACAGAACTTTAAAACGTCCTTAATCACATTGCAACCGCCCGCACAACGGCGGATCCAGGAGGAGGGTCATGGGGGTCATGACCCCCTCACCCTGAGCTATTTTTATGAACTATACTAACGTACATTATCAAAATACCTTATAAGTTCTTAACTTGACTTCTACTATGTGACCCCCTGTAGCGCCAAACCTGGATCCGCCCTTGCGGCCGCAAGCCTGATCCTAACGGTACAATGGAAACAGTTGCTGAAGCACCGACAGCGTTGGATAGTACCCAGTGGCAGGTACACTGTGCGGCTGATCTATCACTAGGCCGCGGCCGGGAACCTGTCAGGCCCTTATTGTACCCGCCCCGAGTACATACCACTGCTGTATCAGTGGCGGTGTACGGAATGGATTGGAAGCCTGTGTTAAGTTTTGTATAGTGTCTTTTTTTATAACTAAAAATCCTATACCATTCTACGGTTTTTTATACAAATTTCTGGTAAATCAATCGGTCAGAGTCAGTGTTGCCACCCGAGTTTTAGAAAAAAGTGCTTTGGATGTCAAAAAGGGCTAAAAAGGGCTAGATTGAGCTACAAAAGATTTTCTACCCTAAAAATGCTGAAATAATCATCGTCTCAATCGTTCAATCAATCGTTTTTTATTTGCTCTTCAAAATAATATAAAAAATATATCTTATATAAGCTCTATAAAAGGTCATCAAATAGCAAAAAAGTACTTGTTAGCATGTACTTTTCTAATATTCATATTTGCTAATATTTTCAAGACTGAAAAAGAGCTATAGTGCTCTTTTCGGGCTAAATCGTTAAAAAAGGAGTACACCTATACTAAAAAAAGGGCTAAGGTGGCAACACTGGTCAGATTTAGGTCACAGTCTAAACTTTTTTTTATAACATAGAGAGGCAAATGAGCATGCGGCTCACATGATGGAAAGTGTTACCGCCCATGGACAATTGCAACAGCTGAGGTCACAGGGGTGCGTTGCCGTCCCTTTAAATAAGAATACGTTCTCTTTTTGAAGGACGCCGGGTCATATCGTACCGTCAACGTTTCCGATGGTAATTGACTCAGAAATAATCGTACGCGGCAGAAAATGTCGACCAAAACGAACTGTGGAAGACCTCCAAGTATCCAGATGGTGTGGGTGAAATCTGGAATTCTGCCTCGAAGTACGTAAGTGGAATTCAGCCGCAGGAACAAGGTCAAATAACTCGTCAGAACACTGCCCATGATATATGCGGTAGAGGATGCAGAGCGAAGTTACATCTCTACGCAAACCAAACCAAAAAAGATCAAGCCGATCGGAAAGATCATGATCGTTGATAATACTAGCCGGAAGCTGGAAGAACTAAGCATTAAAGAACTTACTTGTCACATTGTGAACTGTATCATTGATATACTGTTAGAATAATAAATAAATAAATATCCACTGACATTCACACAGTTGGGACTAGATGGCTCTAGCCCCAAGTTAAGCGTGAAGCCTTTATTATGGGTACTAAACAACGGATATACATACTTATATAATTTTGTAAATACATACGTATTATACATAGAAAACACCCAGACTATTACAAACAGACATATTCATGCACACAAATGTTTATACAGCCCGGGGACCGAACCCGAAACCGTTGGTGTAGTTGTCGACGGTTGAGACGCTACACCAAAGGGGTCGTCCTAATAATGTTCAATGAACAAAAATATCAAAATGGCCAAAGGTTGCCGTTCCCTAGTCTAGCCGTCACGCAAACCCGCGCGCCATGAGCAGTGGTACGCACTCCATATATGCAAATAATCTGTGCATACCCTGTGCGCCCAGAAAACCCGGCAAATCCACAACATATTAAATGATTCCCACTTATTCACCCATTTTCCTCTACAGATTTAAAATCATATGCGATCTGCTGTTATCAACAGTACTCAATTTGACGAAATTGTAATTTATTGTTTTTGCCATTAGTGTCACTCACATTGCACACCCTGCTCATAATATCTGTGCACGCCACTGGCCACGAGTATCTCGTCTTACGATAATTAATATGCTAATAGTTCGACTTTGCCCACCCTTGTGTACGTGACGCGCATGCACTGTATGCCATAGATCACTAATGTACAGAATGGTCATGGAGTATAGGAGCTATTTTTAAAGAAATTTCGCCACCCTACTAGGTGATAGACTCGGTACTGAGCCGTCTAGGTAGGTACCACCGTAGTGCCAGATATCATCCCGTGAAACAGGAGTGTTATGCACTTTTGTGTTTCGGGATGAGGGCACTGCAGCTAGTGAAATTACCGGGTATAAGAGACCTAACATATGTTGTCTCGGGTGACGGGCGCAGTGCGGCATTGATGGAGGATAATAACTGTCTATCAGTTGTTGGTCTCCTTTAATGCCGCTCTGTCATAGTCTGGCGTATCACTTACCATCAGGTGAGCGTCCAGACCGTCCTGTACACTAATAACATAAAAAAACTTTTTTTTTCTTTTTTTTTCCGAACTGACTACTGCTGTTGGCCGCAGATGGCCTTTACAGCTTCACCGGGCAAGTGGCGAGCGCAGATGGCTCTCAGCCTTAATATTTACACAACGAGCCTAAGGGCGTCCCGAACGGGACTCGAACTCGGCTTAGGGCGTTGCGGGGGGGGGGGCTTGGTAGCCTAACATATGTTTGGGGAGAAAGCGGCCCGGCACATGCCGGTTACGCGAATAGGGACTGTGCGAACCTACAGGGACACGCGACGATGGCCCCCGCCGGCGGGGGCGGAAGCATACGGGTACCCTTATGGTTAAAAATACCTAAATCAACCAACCATTCACCTATTGTACTTTAGGAATCCAGACACAATAGAAATACTTCTGTGTTTGGCGCCATAAAGCGTCATAATAAAAAAAATATCCACTGATATTCACGCAATGCCTTCTAGTCCCAAACCAAGCATTAGTCTGCAACGGTACTATGCAACGGATAAACATACTTGTATACTTTTTATAAGTACATACATATAATACATAAAAAACACCCAGACCAATACAAACAGACATGTCACACAAATATTTGTCCTGCCCGAGGATCGAACCTGGAACCCTTGGTGTAACGTATCAACCATTACACCAGACGGGTTGTCATTGGCGGACAAAGGGCTAAAGTTCCACCTCACAGTACAAACATTACCATTTAGCATGGCTGAAGGCAGATTAGGCCGTAAACATTCACGCAGACTCGATAAGGATTGAAAAGTGCTAAGACTGTCATCCTGTGGTAGTAGCAGTGACTATTCAAAAATAATTGTTTCCGCATAGTTTTAATACTAGAAGAAAAGCTAAACTTGCTGTTCAAAAACATAGATTCAGAGGTTTTGATTTTGTTATTTTTTCATACAATAAATAATTCATTTAATTTGATATTGTAGGCAAAACACTTTCACACCAACAACTAGTTACTCTTTGACAATAATTTGCGTGCGCCGGCGCAGTAAAAACTGATGATTTACGAGCAAAACGATGACGTGTGAGTGACGGGACGAGTGCGCCTAGTCAGCCGATGAGTCCAGTCATCAGGGGTCTGATGATTTAGACCTTAATTACACTGAAATAAGAACGAAAGCGCCAGCTGATTTCGCATACGCTCCGTTCATGTGTAACGCTCCTTATATGGGCGGCTTCTCTTTGATTTAAACATTTTCTAATTATAATGAAAAACAGTGTTCCGTTTTAGCCTATTTTTGAAGGCTAAAATGTTTAATCAATATTATATTTTAAGGTTTTTGGTAAGTGACAATTTCAATATTTATTTAGTGTTATTATGATTATAAGTAAAACAAAATTAATAAATAAAATCATAAAAAAAAACATTTAAATCATTATTATTTAGTTGTGATACTAATAAAAAAAACTATTTTTTTTCACGTTATGCTAAATATATACTGACGACCCATTTGGTGTTGCGGTTGAGAGGTCGGCTGCAACACCAAGGGTTCCGGGTTCGATCCCCGGGCAGTACAAACATTTGTGTGCATGAACATGTCTGTTTGTAATGGTCTGGGTGTTTTCTATGTATGATATGTATGTATTACGAAAAAAAATGTATTTAAGTATATTTATCCGTTGTTTAGTACCCATAATACAGGCTTCACGCTTAACTTGGGGCTAGATGGCGCTGTGTGAATGTCAGTGGATATTTATTTATTATTATTTATTATATACTACTGCCATTTTTAAATTAGGTTTATTATAGTATTTTCTATTTTGAAATAACTATTGATTTTATTTCTTTCCCTTTAATATTTCATTTAATTCAGGCAAGTGCATATAAAAATGTATGCCTAGTATCCACTGTGAACAAAACATAGTGCAATAGATCGTAACTAAGCTTTTAAATAATTACACATCATTAAATGCAAGTAAACAGCACCTCATTTACGCTTATTTCACTTATTTGGCTCCGTATAAATACGTTTGCTTACCAAAGATGTCATCTCTAATAGGCCTGCATAAATAACTACTTAAACGCCAGCTGTACTCGGAAATTGCAGTTTTTATGCAATTTTGATATCTTATGTTAAACTTAGGTTTGTTAGCAACTTCGGTTACAAAATGACGTTGATATATACGAATGCTTGTTTAGGAAGGTGGGTGCCTGATGGATAACGAATATATTTTTGCTTGTTTTACAAGGTATAATTATGTTTAATTTTCATACTAAGCGCAATTATACAATAAGTCAGTGTGAATGTCTGAAATTGCAAGTAGATTTTGTGGTATCATCAAAAACTGCGTACTTCACATTAAGATTCATAAATTATGGTTAAACATGAAGTCGATCAAAACGTCTTGTCCGTGAACTCTATGTTTAAGTAGGTAATAATAATAATAATTTATTTCAGATTAACATCCATATGTGTTAGTTACAAAATTGACTTATTTAACTATGGTTAGTACTAAATCGTCTAACTGGATTTACTTTTAAGATGAAAAGCCTACATCAGTGAGACGGATGAGATTCCGGGATCACTCTTCGCATGAAACACCTCCAAAGTGGTGATGTGTATCTGTCCCCCAGGGTCATCAAGATGCTGTTGTTACTGCCCCGGACCCTCCTCATCAGGGAGACTGTTTTTTGCGGAGAATCGCATCATCGGTTTGTTTGTCCGCAAACATTCCTGACGCACTACAATGTCGAGGCCGTCCCAGCAGCATCCTGAAGATATTATTGTACTGGACACGGAGTCATGTCATGTCATGTGTCATGTCATGTGGTGTCAAGCAACCTTTTGGCATGTCTGACCCACAGATTCCCCGTGTACATATTTTGACAGAAAGCTTTGAAAAGCGTAACCCACAGACATCCGAATAACAATTAGACTGGACAAGCCGCCAAGTTTATAGGCAGTCCCAGTGTCGCAATTACTTTTCAATTCTTACCTGTGAAAAGATATTATATTTCTTGGTAAATTTTACTGATTCATGGCATGTTACAATTGCACAGAATGGCATTTTGGAAAAAAAACGGTAATTTCTTCTAAAATTCGTGCGTCTTCATTCGTCTCACGGAGCGTAAACTATAGCCAGTGTATGCTCGTTGAGCATACATTTGTCGCACTTTTTAACGCGGCTTGCCCCATCTCCTGTATTGGGAAATCTGTGGCGTAACCTTTACCTGTTCTGTACAGCGATGAAATCTGCGAGTCAACATGTTGCCTCTAACTGCCAAAGTAAGTAATAAAAAGTAAACAAGCTTTTCCATAGTTTTTATTTTGCGTTCTTGCCTAAGACGCGTATTAGTTAATCAAATACTTAGATAAACAATTAATTTACAGTAAGTACAAAAAAACTTGTGCTACAATTAATAACAAAAAATACAGATTACGTAGAGCTTCACAATATGAAAGTAACTATATTATTTTTTATTGTGTACTATCTTAAATAAAAGCTCTGATTTTTATATATGTTTATTTCTTATTTAAATTTTGTCTAATGCCTGTTGACACATGTATTATGTTCAGACATACAAAAACACGTATGGACGTAAAAATACAACAAAGTTGACCAAAAATAATCATCATTACAGCCTAATTCGTCCACTGCTGAACACAGGCCTCCCCTAATGATTTCCACGTGGACCGATCCTAGCAGTTGACATCCTACTGCCCGCCACCTTAACCAGGTCATCCGTCATCTGGTTGGGAGCTGGCCAAACAAAAATGAAATAAGATAATTAAAAAGTTTCAGTTTTTTAAGACAAATTATTAAGAAAAAAGCGCCTAATAATAAATAAATATCCCCTGATATTCACACAGCGCCATCTAGCTCCAATTTAAGCGTGAATCTTGTATAATGGGTACTAAACAACTGATAAACATACGTGTATACTTTTTTTTGTAAATAAATTAATATTATACATAGAACCATCCAGACCAATACAAATAGACATGTTCATGCACACAAATGTTTGTACAGACCGGGGATCGAACCCGGAATCCTTGGTGTAGTAGCCTACGTTTCAACCATTACACTAAATGGGTCGTCAAGCAAATGGCCCAATAAAGCTGAACTGCAATAGCCTTTGTATCAATTGTGGTACTTAAGAAAAGATAAGATTAAAAGAATAAATTGAAGCGTCATCCAGCACCCCTTCAGCAGAAGGTCGACAACTGATATTAAACCGATAATAGCCGTATTAATTACTATAATAGTAATAAAAGGAAGGTGTAAGTACAATTACTGAATAAATAACATTTAATTGCTAATAAGAGTTGACAGGACTTGATAATTAACCATTAAAAAGTTTAAAAGAGTGACTATCGAGTTTCTTGCCGGCTCTTCTCGAAGATCCTACTTATTCCGAACTGGTGGTAGTCATTGAAAATATAATAATAACAATTGCTGATTCAAAAGTATCTGTAACAGATTTATTTAATAAATAAATAAACATAAATATTTGATTAAAGTTTGTATTTGTTTGTTCGGATTGTATCCTTTTTAAATTAAAATAAACCAATCGACCAGTTTCAAGTAATGGTAGTCACAGAACACCAAAAAGTATTTTTATTACTATGTTATTTTTGAGACTCAGAAGCAAACTAGCATTCAGTTCAAGATTATCCAAGTCAAAGCCTATAAGCGCTGCAGTGCACAGGTCTTCCCGTACAGCTTAGCCATCACCCCTTGCATCAATACAATCATAAACAGTAGATATTACCAGGTACCAAACGACACACATTTCAAATGCATCACCAAAAACTATTAGGTCATCGTTCTCACACGTCAATATCCATTAACCCAGAACTATATAAAGAACTCAAATTGAATTGCTATTCCAAATTAAAACTGCATAAAAAATCCTCCATGAAAATAACCACCGTGACGTTCAGCTGAAACCGGCCGCGACAGCGCTGGCAGTTTCATATCGCATCAACGTCAATCTTTCTATTTAAATTTAGAACGCGCCGGCGTTTGACGGGCGCTGTCAGCTGATTTTGACGGCGCGCCTGTCAAACGTGACGGGCGCGCGAATTGACGGTTGTCGATAACGCGCTGAATGTTTCGGTTTCGAATTTAGAATTCCATGTTTTCCATTGTGAAAGGCGGGATCGTTTTTTTCTATGTTAATTTGGCCAGTTACAAAAAGTATTCTAAATTTGTAGTTTTTAAAGTTGGCCAGTATTTTACGTTTGAAGATGTCGTTGTTGGATAGGACTACTTCAGCAAATTCATAATGAGCTGATAATGACACACACAGGGACACACGCACATACACAAATATGAGTATACTGTTTTTAGTTCTGTAGACTTTATTCTATTGTAAGATAACAATAATAATTACGGACGATCGGGACCCCTAACAAAGACCCTTAAGCAAAAGGTTTTTTTTAATCAGTACAAATAACTTACTCCGGAAAAATTATCTTACCTAAGCTCAAAAAAACGTAATTAAGAAATTCATCTATTCTTAAGCATATTCTTAAAAGGGAACCTTTAGCATATGAAATGAAAACGCTATCCGACCATCTAGAATAAGTAGTTATAATTATTAAGGTGAAGCACCCACTTATAAAGGTCATATAAGCAGTGGCGTGCACTCCATATATGCAAATAAGCTGTGCATACTCTGTGCGTCTAGACTCCCCGGAAAATCGGATACAAATTAAAAGATTCTTATTCGCCCATTTTCCTCTACACATTTGGAACAGAGACCATCTGCTATCAACAGCGCGCACTCTCTCACTGTAGACGAGTTCTGGATGGGAGTCCGCGTCTCGGCAAGCGAGGCGTAGGACGCCCTCCGGCCCGATGGCCGACGACTTGCTGTCGCTGGTGGAGGCTAGATGAGGAAAGCGAAGGACCGGGATATCTGGCGCAAAATAGGTGAAACTTGACAAAAAATTAAATTTTAGTTATGTTTTTGCGATTAGTGTCACTCACCTTGCATACCCTACTCATAATTCGGTATTCTTCACCATCCGCAATAAAATACCAAACCTCATTTTTATATATCGTTTCATTGATCACTATTGTTTATTTGCAATATTGTATTTTTTAATACAAAAATATAAGGACAAATGATGATAGTGAGCAATGACGTCACATATCAATAGTCTCATACAAAATATATGGAAACGTTCCTTTTTAACAGTTCATAAAAAGTGCGTCAACGATTAGTTGTAACAAATACCCAATTTCCGTGCACGCCACTGCATATAAGATATTTGCACCCAATTTACATAGGCACAAACGCAGGCCATTCGTTTACATAGTTTTTATTCCCATCAGATTGTGAACGAAGCAATTATTTGTTGCAGTTTTTTATATGTTTATTTAGTTAATGAAATGTTAATGTAGAGGGCCGTACTGAGCAATACGCGTAGCGACTAGTAGCTAAGCAATTATTGCTATTGGACGAAATCAGATGGGTGACCCCACTTTTGGTCCCGACAAACATCTTGAGATTAAAAGCGTCGGTGGCTCAATGGTGTGGACTGTTACCCTCCTACCTGGAGGCCTGAGGTTCAAATCCCACCACGTACCATTGTTTTCGAATTTTCGAAAATATATGTACATTATCCGATATCCGACGCTCTTACGGTCAAGGAAAACATCGTGAGGAAACCTGCGCACGCCTGCGAAGAGATTCAAAGGTTGTCCGTGAAGTCGTCCAACCCGCACTGGGCCCACGTGGACGGCTAAGGCTCGTCCCCTCGGTGGGGACCTTCAATGAGGTGATGATGATGTACCGTGCTGCTTATATGTAATTATGGTAATATAGTCAGATAAAACGGACCCTGGTAGTGTAGAACAGTTAAAAAATAATTTCATTGCAGGTACTTTATGTGACCCTTAAACTGTCATGAATTGCAGTTTCCTAACCTACTGTTCGCCAGACTAACATTGAGAGACAAACAGACAAACATTGCCATATAAAAACTGGTCAAAGGACGCAAACTCTGGCGACTATCGCACGCCTCCGTTCTGCCACTATCTTCCCATACCTGTCAAGGAACGGTCGGTGTTTGTTATAAAATCAAAAATAGTTTAAACTTTAATGACAACGGTATCGGGCTGCAAATCAGGTGCCTTAATAAGGCTCGCGGCTGACGGAGGGGAGGGGGAGGGGGGGGAGCTAAGTGAATGAGAACAAAACGAAGGGGACAGTGTGTTGATGTAGATTTACGCGGCTGCGGGCGCGGGGTGCTCTACTGGCCTCGCGGAACAAACGTCTGTGGAGGCGACATGCGCATTCTTTTATATTATACTTCACTTATCTAAACATTTTACAGAATTAATGAAGCCGGGTCCTAATATAGAAACCGTGTTTAAGGAAACCATAATATAATTTGTTCTACATACCTATGTGATAATCTCATTAGAATAAGCTTCTAAGAACAATTAATGTAACTTTATTGGTGTGCCCTTGCAGGGTTTATGTGTATACTTAATACCTATGTTGTAAACCGCATAATGCATGAAATAAATGAATATGAATACTTAAAAATCAATTATTTTTTATGTTTACGTACAATTTCACATAAATATGGATAAGAAAGGGCACACAGTAAAATCATTATGTGCAGTTGCCCCAGTTTGCACATGACATAGAAGGTTGCATCACTGATTGTCTGAAAAGAAGTTGATACCGTGCTTTAGAGCCGCCGACATTCACACAGTGCCATCTAGACCCAATGTCAGTAAGGAGCGTGTACTACAGTTGCTAAATAACAGATCCAGTTTTGATACTTTTTTCTATGAATACATACATAGAAACCCCAATACCTATAGCACACAAATGTTTGTTCTGCTAGGGCCTAGCAGCTAGGCGATCGAAACCCTTTGTATAATAGCCGACTTCTCCACCATTACACCACACGATTCTTCATGTAGTAGTATTTTGATGAAAAATAAAATCATTATTGAATACTAATGATTTAATTTGAAATATTTTTCTATCATTACAACCAGTGCTGGGCTACCCAGCCAACTTTGTGCTGATATAGCTATTATTTTAACTCATTATATTATACTTAAAGATATGATGTTTTACTTAGCAATAAATCTAATTTGTTTAAAATAATGTTTAAAACTTTTTCCATGGCGTCTCCACAGATACACCCGTGCCATTATTCGAGACGGGATCGCGGACTACAGATAGCGCGGCGGCAGACATTTTTTACTCTCTCCTTTTTTCTCTGTTGCTGGTTCGTGTCCACATACGCTAATGCTGAGAGACAACGGATCGCATATGGGACCTAGTTAAATCGCAACATCGAAGAATTCTTCGTTAAACGGAAAATCTTTAGATGAACTAAGCACATTTTAGGAATGAAGGAATCCTTACGCGCCGTTTTTCTTGATGACTTAATATAATCTTACCAATGATATTCTGTATATGTATAAAGTTAGATACGTCATCCGTGCCTCAAAAACGAACCGTTTAGGTAAATGTGTTCGAAATTCGAAATATGTGTATGTGTGCTGTCACTGCATTCGGAATACTTTTTTGATTGTTTAGTGAGCATATCACGAATCCATACTTTTTTACATCCTTGAATCTAACTGTCACTCTGAATAAATTCATGTGGCGGTGTGTTTGGTTCCAGCCCTATCTCTCCATAATTATGCTGTTTCAAGACTTGTATCCTACAATTTGATTTTATAGCCTGGTTCATTGATGTATAGTATAATATTTCTAATATTTTGTACCTGGGGGGGCTACCGCCATCAATTAAAACAGTATTACTCAAGTATTACTATAATGATACGTCAGCATTCTTGTACCAGAAAGGACGAAGTAATATTATTCTCATACTATTTTAAGTAAAAGCGGTGAGTCCCGCGGTTAAGGTGGCGGGCAGCAGATGGATGTCAACTGCTAGGGATCGGTCCGCGTGAAAACCATTCGAGGAAGCCTCAGCAGTGAAGGTTATAATGACGCTGATTACTTGTATCTGTGGGAGTATCTATAAATCAAAATCAAAATATAATAATTCAATTAAGATCCATAGATAACACTAATCATCATCAGCTTACTAAACGTCCCTACCGAGGGGCACGAGCCTACCCGTATAGGGTGATTAGGCCTTAGTCGTCCACGCGGGCCCAGTGCGGATTGGACGACTTCACACACAACCTTCAAATCTCTTCGCAGGCGTGCATGAAGGTTTCCTCACGATGTTTTCCTTCACCGTAAGAGCGTCGGATAACGTACATATGTTTTCGAAAATTCGAAAACACATTGGTACGTGTCGGGATTCGAACCTCAGCCCTCCTGGTAGGAAGGCGACAGTCCGCACCATTGAGCCACCGACGATCATATAACACTAATGAATGTCAAATTCGAATCTACCACTGGTTCGGATTGTTTTTGTCTACTGAGAAAGTCCAGCAAGAAACTTAGCAGTTCCAAGAATTCATATTAATATAAACATTAATATTAAAATACACAAACTCTTGATAACTGCCCCTTTCGCAGAATAGTTGACTTTTAACTCTTGTACTTTTTTACCGGAGTTACTTAACCTGTAACCTTAGGATATTCCTACTTGCGAACCAATAAAAACTTGAATTAAACACGTTCCCTAATGTGTAAGTAAATTTTATTTGTTGTTGTATAGCTTGAACCTAATAAACCGTCTAACACTTTACATAGCTATAAAATACAAAGTGCATTTAATTCTAAATAAAATGACAGTTGCAATAAACATAATCTGCATCAAACCGTTTCATAGATCTGTACACCTGCCATAAAATACTTAATTTCGCCATTACCTTTCAACTAACAAAGGTCCACGTATTTAATGGCCACCGCATTGTGGGAGATTTAATCGTGCTCGGACCAATAGCGGCACGACCGCTCCCGATGACAGATAGCGACGAAATGCGTTTAAAATTTTAAAGTAGGAACGCGTGCGTGCGCGCGCGCAGCCTGAAATTCCGTAATGAGCAGGTGATGTCCGTATCGCGACAAGCGATGTCAACTTAGCGTCGCAGAAATGTTGCAACACAAATTTTTAAACTCTTAATACAGTGTGTTTACAGTTTGCTATGTAGTACATATCTCTCATAGCTTATCAGCCCTTTGCTATTGGATAAGTGGGTAGTTGTACTTTTATCTAAACTTAAATATTTATTTCTGATGATATTTATGAAATAAAACAATTAAAACGTACAACATTTTTCAATTACATTTCCACAAAATGTAAAACATTTTTCAATAACACGTGATAAGAGCCTCCTTGTACATAAATAATATATATCTGTGCTGAGAGACTGTCATTGCATTTTGTCTTAAATAATAACTTCATTCAATATATCCTTCCTTTATCTTCCTCTGTTCTACCTATAGCAGTCTACTACTGGATATAGGTAACGCCCATTCTGTCTAAGATATCCCGGTCCTCCGCTTTCCTCCTCCAGCCTTCACCAGTCTCCACCTGCGACCTTTCACAAGTCGTCGGTCCATTTGGCTGGAGGGCGTCTTACACCACACCAAGATGCGATCTTCACTCCAGAACTCGTCTGCTCCAGCGGCCATTGCCTCTGCGACATACGTGACCAGTCCACTGCCACTTCAATTTGCTAATTGGATTCAATGACAATTAATATTTTCACGTCTCGAATAAGCAACTGTGTGAACTGATCAATACAGGTTATTGTGTGTTAAGTACATCATATAAAAACCACCATTATCAAACAGATGTGCGCATCTAATATAATTACATCAGCTTTGCACTCGCTGTTAGCACCTGTCTTCACTAACAAGTATGTACCTGTCATTACTAATTGTAAGCTGTTGAATTCAACAGTTCAAATTGCACAACACTATGTACTAATAAATAATAATAATAATAAATAAATATTCACTGACATTCACAGCGCCATCTAGCCCCAAGTTAAGCGTGAAGCCTGTATTATGGGTACTAAACAACGGATAAATATACTTAAATACATTTTTTTTTCGTAATACATACATATATATCATAAAAAGAACCCAGACAGACCATTACAAACAGACATGTTCATGCACACAAATGTTTGTACTGCCCGGGGATCGAACCCGGAACCCTAGGAGCGTCGGTGGCTCATTGGTATGGACTGTTGCCTTCCAATATGGAGGATGCAGGTTCAAATGTGTTTTCGAATTTTCGAAATTACATGGACGTTATCCGAAGCTCTTACGGTGAAGGAAAACTTCGTGAAAATATCTGCGCACGCTTGCGTAGAAGTGCATGAAGCCAGCCAAACCGCACTGGGCCTTTACAGACTCGTGAACCCTAGGTGTGGACGTGAAATTGGCTGAAAAGTGATAAATTCAACAATTCAAATTGCACAACACTATGAACTATAAAGAATTCGATTCATTCATCGTAAGAATGTTGCAGAGAACGTGTGGAATGAAAGCTATTTGACTTACATAGTAATAAGTAAATTTTTATTATACTCATTCAGGTTTACAACGCGTCTTGGCATGCGTAGCGTAGAACGCCCTCTGGCCCGATGGACTGACGACTTGCAATAGGTCACTGGTGGAGCCTGCATGAAGAAAACTGGGGGACTGGGATATTTGACCCAGAATGGGCAGAATGGGGGAGGTCAATGTCTAGCAGTGGACTGCCATAGATGCAAAAGAATTGTATAGCTATTAAAATTTTAATAAATGGACCACGGATTTGTTGTGTGGTCCTTTGAACTATTTAATGTCCGTCATCAGTCAGCAATGTAGGTACCAAAAGTTATATATCATTGTAAAGTTACGTATAGGTAAATGACAAACTCTGTAACCAATGTTAAAAAAGTTTAAATGAGTGACTATCGAGTTTCTTGCCGGCTCTTCTCGAAGATCCTACTTATTCCCGGTGGTAGTCATAAAAATATAATTATAACAATTCTTCTTCTTAGCGTGTCGAAGGCAAACACACCTTATAACAATTTATGATTCAAAAGTATCCGTTAAAGATTTATTTGAATAAAGATATTTTAATTTCATTTGTTTGATAGGAAATAATACGTCGTAGATCACTGCTTTTTCATTTGTTCACAGATTTATAAATCATACTTTAAAAAACTAAGACGATATGAAATTGTGATAGTCCGGCCTAGTAATAAGCCTGCTTACTGGTGTGCCTTAGCCTAAGGAGTCTTTTTCTTCTACAATCTAGAATAATCTGAGTAAACAATCAGATTCCAAACGTTAATATAGAAATACAAAACTTACAAATCTACAGTAATTGACACCATCCATTAATTTCGACACAGTGTTGCCATAAAAGGGGCAACTACCCGCAATTCGAGGAGCTGTGCCGGCAATTCATTAAAAGTTCCCCCGTGACGACCCACGGACTCGATGGGCCAACAACGAGCCAACTTAGATTGGGCCCATAACCGAGACCAATCCGACGCATTTTTTTGGACGGTGTAATTTTGGTGCGACGTTAGTAAACAGGATTTACCACGCGCTGTGGATCGCGAGAAAACACTGACTTTTAATGGAATATTATTCTCAATGTTGCAGTTTGCATCAGTAATTGTTACATGGTGGTTATGAATTGATTTTATATACACACATAGCATTAAGAAATAGTTAAGGTTAACGTTTTGTATATTATTAATTAACCTGACAATACACGTCTATTGCAGTTGGTCATTTTTAGGTCACAAGTGACCTAAAAATCTTAAGTTACTTACAAATAGATAGTTATAGAATGTTGAAGATATATTGTGAATCAGTTAATAAGATTTTTTATATATTGATACAAATAATATCGTTATAGTACCTACCTAACCAATAATTTCATTGATTTCGCATAAAATACAAAAATAACTGTCATAGTGAGAAAAAGAGATAAGAATATCAAATACGTAAATAAAATATATTTTATAATATATAACAAATTCATATGACCTCATATATGTAGGCCTAAAGTTATACCTCCTTTTTTCCTAGACTTTTTTTCCCTCGCTACCAACCTAAATGTTTTCGAAAGCAACCCGAAATCAGTGAGGTACGCAGATTAAAATGTTCGCGGCTGGCAACACCAACGAGCTAAGTTAGATTGCAGGCCGTAACGCCCCCATCTCGTCGCACCTCGGCTGGTGATGTTTTTAGACAAACGTAATCTGTTGTAAGCGTTAATAAACATGCCAAGACCGATGCTATTTGGCTATCAAAACTTGGCTTACTTGGAATCCTTAAATGGGGAGATTTAATCTGCAAATACGAGGTTTTTTTTTTGCTTAAATTTAGCACCTACACGCCGGAAACTATCGGACTATGATAGTTATTTAAAAGTATTTATTCAATTTATGTTACTATGTGGTAGACTCGATACTGAATCGTCTAGGTAGGTACCACCGCAGAGCCTGATATCATCCCGTGAAACAGGAGTGTTATGCAGTTTTGTGTTTCGGGATGAGAGCACTATAGGTGGTTAAATTCCCGGGTATAAAAGACTTAAAAGCTGTTGCCTCTGGTGACGGGCGCAGTGCGGCTTTGACGGAGAATAATAACTGTCTATCAGTTGTTGGACTCCTTCAGTGCCGCTCTGTCATGGTCAAGCGTATCACTTACCATCGAGTGAGCGTCTTGACCGACTTGAACACTTTAACATTAAAAAAAATTGACCAAGCGCGAGTCGGAATCGCCCGTGGAGGGTTCCGCAGCAGCAAGTAACATAAAACAAAGTAATTTTTATATACTTAGACACCTACTACAGCTTTAATATGAAAAATACTGGTTCACCGTTTATGACGTATAAAAAAAAATACACACCAGAAATCGTTCAAACTAAATTTCGTTGTTAGATTTTACGGTAATGTACATCATATATTCTTTTTGATTTTAATAACCTCATAGTTTAGAAATTAGAAGGGGAGGGACACAATTTTTTCAACTTTGAAAGTCTCTCTCACGCAAACTATTCAATTTATATAAAAATGATAAAAGAAACCTCATTCTCATTTTACAAGCTCTACACATTGATGCCGCACACGGGGGGATACGATGAAAAAAAAATTTTTGAATTACAATTCATTTATTTATTTATTTATGTATGGCATACACAACAAGTAACAATCAAGACAAAAAATATAACAGTAACAATTGTAGACTTAAACTAGATTATTACTAAAAAAAACGTGTAAACACAGCATGATCAATAATAAAACGTAAACATTAGACATCCAAAAAGAAAAAAAAAAAGAATCGCATAGACATATTTCGCAATTAAACTCAAAACAATATATGATGTTTAATTTTTACTTTAGAGGGAAGCGCAGCAGAGGCATTGTTTTAATTCAATCTATGGGGAACCCCAAAATATATATATTAATTTTTTTTCAAGTTTCTTGTCAAAACCTAACAGCGGTTCACAGAACACATATACTTACAAAGTTTGAATACTGTAGTATTTATAGTTTCGGAGAAAAAAGTGTGTGACATACGGACGGACAGACAGACAGACTTGACTAATCCATAAGGGTTCCGTTTTTGCCATTTGGCTACGGAACCCTAATATAAATGATCTTAAAAACAATGATATTCTGTATATATAAAAGTAGATACGCCATCCGTGCCTCAAAAACGAACCACTGAAGAGAGAAGTACAGTTTGCACTCTTTTGTTTAGGTAAATGTACGCTCATTCGAAATATGTGTATGTGTGCTGTCACGGCATTCGGAACACTTTTTTCGATTGTTTTGTGAGCATATCACGAATCTATACTTTTTACATCATTGCTTTAAAACTCTTGTTTCTGTCTCCGTGGTCTGTGTCAGCGTTCGCCATAGGTCGATGCGCAACCGAGGTCGTGGGTTCGAATCTGTCGGTTAACGTTCATCTGGTGGTTCTGGCTTCCTATGATGGTGGTCGTTATCACCCACCAATCCGCATTACCAATCCTTATCTCCCCATATAGTCGGAGAGCCGGCCTTACAACAATCCTATGGATCAGGTAATCATTTTTTTTAATATAGTCTGAGAAACCATAGAAGGTCGACACACCTGAAAATGCCTGATTTTGCCCGCATGCTAAATTATGACCTCACTTTTGGTTGTAATTCCGGACATGGTTATTATAAATCATAAGATATATGAAAAATGTTAAAAGGAAAATAAAGTATTCGATGAGTAGAATTGTGTTTTCAAAGGTCGACAAGCTCAATTCATTCACTGAGTCGACCACAATCAAAGGTACCTATATTTATATTGTCTGTCCTAATATCAAGCATTGTAGGTACCTGCACAAGTTTTCTTAACTATAATTACTAATCAATTAAGATATACATACTTCATTTAAAGTGATACTCTTTGCTACATGCCTGCATATAGTTTACAGTTTCAATCATTATGAAGTATTGTTATCATTAATGCGAGAGTTATTAATTTTAAAAATCTTATTTTTTATAGCAAAAATAATATATCAAATAATAAATTAATTTAGACTTGGAAGACAATGAAAATAACAAGCACTTTGCTGGTGAAGGTACTAATGATATGCGATTTTATACCTAATCTCTGTTAGAAACAATCAATAAGTTTATTTATAAACAAGTTTGTTTTGTAAATAAACATTTATTTAATATAAGAATTTCAAAATAATTTTAAAAAATCCATTTATAATAATAGAGTTTTAAATAATTCTTATAAAATATACGTTAATATTAATTTACAATACAAATATGTTTGCTGGCCACGCGCCAAACAAACAAGTAGCGCCATCTATTGGTGAGTTTTACATCAGTTTGTAACTTGTAATAGAACTTAGTGCATCTCGGCTCCATTCTTAATTTTTTTTTTAAATGTGATAGTTACTGTGAGTTTATGTTATTTTAGTACACAAAGACCTAAAGTATAAAATGTGGTAAAAGATGTAGTAATATTTTTGACCTTATCTTTCATTCATCGACTCTACAAAACGGAAGGAAAACATTTCCGAAAAGCATCTTTAAATTGCTTATTTGTTCAATTTACAATATGTAATGCCTATTAGTAAAGAAGTCGATAGCCTTTGTGTTTGTTGTTTTATTTGCAGTG
This sequence comes from Leucinodes orbonalis, assembly GCA_019425675.1. Taxonomy (NCBI): domain Eukaryota; kingdom Metazoa; phylum Arthropoda; class Insecta; order Lepidoptera; family Crambidae; genus Leucinodes; species Leucinodes orbonalis. The sequence goes on along the minus strand of PQWD01004765.1, from coordinate 47,587 downwards.
TTTAATTAAACGCATCGCATCGGGATGGCATTGTCCGACTTACCTGCTCGCCGATTTAAATCCGCTGGCAACCGGTTACGGAGCGTCATCCACCTTTTATTTTTTATAATTTATGAACTTCTCAAAATACCACAAGCACGCATCATTCGGCACAAATACAACAAAATGTATTCTCATTGTTTGCATTGTAACACTGACATTTTCGTGCAAACATTGTATGAAATTTTACTTTTTTATTGTTTCATTTTTACCTAGGTTTTCGGCAAAGGCATACCCACATACAGCCGAGTTTACGAATTATTGTTCGTGGCGCTCGCATTGGGAGCGTTTGAGTTCGCGCGTACAAAACATTCGGCGCGTTTCGCGCGTCTGCCGCGCTGTCCGTCATAGGGGCGGGCCGAGGGCCGGGCCTCGAAATCGCTCGGCTAACTCCGGAACGCTCTCGCTCTGTAGTCTGCGAAGCGACCTGAGTCACAATCGTTTAGTGTCCGCGTTTTTATTCATCACCGCATTTATTATTAGTGGTAAGTAGTTTAGACTATTTGTAAATTATTATATAAGTATTATTTTACACATTGTATGTGTATGTCAAGGGTTTAGTGCAATTTTAATATGTAAATGTTGATTTTTATTGTTCACAATGCGTCTGTACTTGTTGTAGTTGTTAAAGTGTTTTATCTTAGATTTGGTGCAAATGTTTTATGATAAACACTTAAAGCAAAATTATTCATCAAATATTTTGTTTAATGGAAAACTTGCGATGGCCTAGAAATAACTTTTTCTCATATAAATTTTAACATAACCTCAAATGTTTACTGCCGGCTTGACAGTTGTTGTTTACATCCGCGCGCCGCTAGATGGCGGTGCCCGCCATGGACGAAGTTATTTAACTATTTTAGACGTATGCCATTCCCGATAATTGAAGATTAGTTTGGAATCGTCGAAATTTTTTGTACCATTGTTTATTTTATCACGCTCGTAAATAAGGATCGTTAGACGGTTTATCATGTACATTTTGTTTTGATTTGCATAGAATATTGTATAAATTGTTCCTATTTGTTCCTAGAAATAATTCTTGTGCATTCCACTGATATAAATAAAACCAAACATTAATCTTCCCATATTTTAAATAAAATGGAAAGGATTTTTAATTTATCAATTTAATTAATTTTCCTTTTTTACACTTATAATTGATAAGACCGACCAATTTCTATTTTAAAAATCATGCTTGGTGTTCAAAATGTGTGTGCGATAAAAAAAAATATTTATCTTTGTTATCCGTAATTAGCTACAACAATTAGCATAAGATTAATATATAAAGGCGATAATACATGATCAAACGAACTACCATGTAAAGTTGTGGAAATAATGACTTCCTATTGTTGTTGATTACTAACTACGCAACATCAGTCATAGTCAGGCGTATCACCTACCACCAGATGATCGAATGACCGCCCCGACCACTTCCTTAAAAAAAAGAAATAATGTATCAAATACCGATTGGACTGGATCTTTACTTGTAAGTTCTTTACCATTCCAACGTCAAGCCGAGCCCGTCGATCCACTGCGTCGACCTTATTGTACAAGCGTCAGCATAAAAACTATTAGTTAAAACTTTATTTCGTTTGGCGTTTCAAGTTTGTACAATTAAATCAATGTTGAAATTATGTAAACACATTAGCCTCCGCTAGTAAATGCCGTAGAAGTTTTTAAGTGGCTAATACAATATGTGCTAAAAATATCATTTGATATTTTATAATCATTGCTAGAAAAAGGTATCCCACACTGGTTAAGAGGGTGTGGATTTCCACTATAGTTTGCCACATTGTTTGGTCAACGAGATACATCGCAAGTAATATAAGTAAACTTAAGTATTTAGTACTATTCTTAATTTCTTGAAGTGCATTGTTAAACGTTAGTTCTCCATGAAATCTGGACGGTTACCAGTAAATGGCAATATAAGAAAGAAATAAATAAAATACATATATTTGACCACAAGACAAGAACAATTAATATTTCATATTTCATATCTTTATTGCACTCCATAAGTAACATAGATGTTAAAACAATATAGGTAAGTACATTTATGGACCCTGTAGGGCACGGCAAGTAGGAGAGAGGAGTCACCTTGGGCTCATATTAATCAAACAATTAAAATATAATTAAGGCCTTTATATTATTAAGGCCTAGAGTGACCTGACATTTATATTTTTATTATTCTAATATTTATTGATTCACCTTTATTTGGATGTAAATTAGATGTATTTATGTGCAGAAATATAATTATAATTATTTTTTATATATATATGGTGGTTTTGCGATTTTAATTTTATTTAGATTTTATTTAAATTTGAATTTAACTTTTAATTACTTCAATAAATTTCTTAATGATTTTAATAAATTATTGTTATTCAGTTAAGATTATTATGAATAACATTTTATTGTTTATTTATAGTTTTTTTTTTAAATTATCGACTTTTAAGTTATATGTAATAATAATTAAACACAATGATGACACATTGTTATAAAATATTTGCGAACACTTCATAAGATAAATTACATATTTTATCATTATGACATTTAAACCCGTCTAATGACTACGTATGTGTTAATTAAAGCAACATTATAAAAGCTAATTTTAAATCAATTTTATACCTGCTTATCCCACAGCATCCAAATTCCAGCTATACCAAGTAAAAACGTGACTTTTACTATAAAAAAAACGAAACACATAATAGTAAGTTGTAAACCGTATAGGTTGACGGCGCAAGTCGTCGCCGGGGGCCCACTAGTGACAGATTTACGGCGTGCGTGGCGGAACGGGGCCCGCGCCTCTGCGAAAATTAAAACGTTCCATTTTTGAAATTCTTTAAATCCCGCGCGATTGAATTTATTTTATTTATTGCCCGCTCACCTGAGTTTTGTTGTTGACCGTACATTTTTCGACAAAGTTCGAATTGATTTACGTCGGTGTTTCGCGGCTTTTTTTTTTTTTTACTAGTTAGGTTATGTTTTGTAGCAGGCCTAGACTATCTGTTGAATCGTTGAAAAATAAACTGGAAATCATACTTATTATAGCATACATTTATTTTAAATTGTGCAATGAATCTCCACACACATCTGGAGCACTAGACATCATATTTTTTATATTGTTTATATGCCTACCTTAGTACCACAAAATCGCACAAAGCGTTTGATTTCTACTTTTTATTGTAAACTGCTATAGAGTAGAACTCTCTACCTCAATTTTTAGGTTCAGGTTGGTATAGAAATTGTTTTCATTATCAGTTAGAAAGAAAGAAATAATTTATTATTTTTGCACATCGCAACACAAGCATAACAAAATTACAGTAAGAACACACTAAAAGATAATTTCATTGTGCTACGACGTCCAAAGTAAATGGACCCACTCAGCATGTGCCGTGGTCCGGTGATCGGACCCTGACGCTGATTTTCCGTGAGCCCGAGTGAGTAGGCGCACGGACAAGATCGCTCCAGATTTTTTTTATATAATATTTTTACATAATATAAAATGATATAAGTATGACATATAACAATACAAAAAAAAATAACAATAATAATCAAATACTAATACTATTGAGATGCACCTAAATATAAATAATATTGAGAGAATATAATTACATGAACATCATAATAAAATATACTTATATATGTGTGAGAGTGTGTCTAGTGTACGTGTAGGTGGCAGATTTTCCACTTGTGTGACGTGACCTTTACCCCTATAAACAATATCCTATCAACAGCACATTTTATATTTCGACGCCACACCCTAGTTTAGGGATGTAGTTAGTTACATCCCTAGCTTAGTTCAATCTACCATAGTCAAATTAACGACCCTAAGTCGGACCTGAGCTGAGGCTGAGAGTCCTGCACTTCCCAATACAGTCACACTTCAAATTAAATATCAAATAACAATGTAAGCAAGTTCACAGTGATTGTTGTACGTGACGTATATCGAATAACGTTATTTTTAAGATCCCTATCAACTTTTTATTTGTACCGTTTCGTAAAATGTACGTACACTTTGCAACACTGTCGCCTGCAAGCACCTTTAATTCATTAACTGCCCGCAGAAAGAGACCAGTAAAAAACGTACTAATTCCACATTACGGGCTGAGAAAAGTATCGCGTCGAAACAATACGTAGGGTTATTAACTAAAATGTGACTTTAAATTCTCCAGAGTTCATACCAATTTCAAAATATAAAAAATGTGGTTTCAATTTGTACCCGTGTGACTTACGAATGTCAAATAAGGCTACCGCTTTTTTTATCTCTTTATTATATTTAAGGAGAGTTTTTTCTATACTAAGAAAATGCCACCTCATAGATATAGACAATCATATTACCCAGCTTTTTTCAATAGTTAAGAGGTCCTACGACTTAAACAAATATTTACTATTTTGTATAATATTTTGGCTGGCGTTGACGTCGGTGTAGCCAGTATATTCATCATCATCATCATCAGCTCATTAAACGTCCCCACCGAGGGGCACGAGCCTACCCGCATAGGGTGATTAGGCCTTAGTCGTCCGGGCGTTATGCGGGCCCAGTGCGGGTTGGACGACTTCACACACAACCTTCGAATCTCTTCGCAGGCGTGCATGAAGGTTTCCTCACGATGTTTTCCTTCACCGTAAGAGCGTCGGATAACGTACATATATTTTCGAAAACGACATTGTACGTGTCGGGATTTGAATCTCAGCCCTCCCGGTAAAAGGCGACAGTCCACAACATTGAGCCACCGACGCTCTTCAGCCAGTATATTGTTACATATATAAGCCAAGCTCACTGTTAAACTTCACACTCGACAAAAACCGGTTCTGGGTACCTTCTTGCTGGTTTCTTCTCAATTTTTGTATACCTTCACTTAGAAAGGCCTTTTTCAACTGATTATCCCATTATTAGAAATTAACTCGTCTGCTCCAACGGCCATCGGTTCTGCGACATACATGACCGGCCAATAACAAAAATGTTTTTAATTGACGTTTTGTATATAGCTGATAGTTATATGTAGGGTTGTAAGGTCTTTTTAAATAAATGGATTATGACTTTGCATAAAATTAAAATAATGTTACACCATTTATAACTAGCAAGTTCGCGTCTGTCCCAAAAACACTTAATTTATTTCTTAGATTCCTTTTACTTTAAGCCCGACAACCAACGGTACATTTTAAGCGAAAAAATTCGGTAATTTATGTAGTTACAGACAATAGATGTAATGCATCACCCGTCATAAAGGACAGATTACGTCTGTCCGCCGTGACAGATTTACGACCGATTGCATAATAGATGCAACTGCGTCTATGGAAACAAAAACACGCTTCGTGAATACACGGCTGCATAGTTGGGTGAAAGTGACACTTTATATTTTATCTGTGGTTAATTTTTATGTTTCGTGTTAAACTAGTTTTGCTAACTATGGTGGCTCTGTTTGGTGATCACCAATATGGTTTAATTTATTTATTTAGAACAGCCAATAAAACAAACAACCATACAATTATAAACTTAATCTATAAAAACATGACTACAGTGTTGCCTTAGTTAAAAGCCGCCACGGCATGCACATCTAAATAATAAGTGAGAAACTAGAAAACGATTAAAATCATTAAATTATTCATTAATGCGAGTAGTCGAGATGTGAGCTCTTAAACAGCAAAAAACTGCATGCACAATCTCCCACAAGTGCCACTCCGCCCGTCGCGTCAATTGGGCAGAATTTTCATTCAGTTTCACATGTCAGAATATCTAATGCTTTTGAATGAAAGAAAGAAAGAAAATACATTTATTTGACCACAAAATTAATATTACAAGACTATAACAGTACACAACAAGCAAATTTACGTCTATACTACGAAATTTATAATAAAAATGAAATTATTTGTGATAAATGGTGATTTCAAGTCACATTAAAGTACACACAAAAAGTACCCTGTACCCTTTCAGTGCCGTATTAACAAAATTAAAACTATAAATCTGATTTGGGCGGCTCGGATATTTTTTGGTTGACGTTTCTTCGTGATTGTATATTTAAGTAGTTACTTTATTGTTTATCTGAGGGGCTTCTACAATAATGTTTCCGGGTTCGATCACCATTCAGTACAAACTTATGTGCACCAACATGTCTGTTTGTGTTGGCCTCAGTGTCTTCTATGTAGTGATAATAAGAACATATTACAAAAAAAATAAGTATGTCTTTCCGTTAATTTTAACCCATAATACAAGCTCCTTGCTAAAATTGCGAGTGTTTATATTATTTTAAGGTTAGAAGAGCAAATCGGCCATACGCCTTGCCGTTCTGATTTTTGGTCACCACGATGGTCGGTTATTACGAAAGCTCGCCGATTGTTGATATTTTACTTGGGGTCAGCCGAACGGATAACTTTTATTAAAGTAGTTATCTTCAAACAAAAAATACAAAGTTTAGCAATGTTTACATACAAAAATATTCAAAAAATGAACAAATAAATGCTATATTTATTAAATTCAAAAAGAATATCCCCGAGCCATAATCGTCGATGGGCCCGCCATATAATATACAGGTGGATTAAAATTTCGTTTTAGAATAAACGCGTTGTAATTAATAATAAATCAAGTGTCCCGGATTATGCTTGACATGGCGGGACAAATGTTTCCGGAAGGCCGTTCCGACTGCGTTTTATTTATTTCTATTATTTTTTTTATTTACTGAATAAAAATTTATGGGAGCCAACCTGCCTTGCAGTGTTGCCAGATGCGGATATTAAGCGCAAATTTGGGGATCTTTCTTATCGGACGGCTGTAAGAGTTTTTTAATTGGATATAGGTAGAAACTTGGCTATATATTTTTTTGTAAAAATAATAATAATTTGGTTGATAATATTTTAACAAAAAGTATACATTGTATTATAATGTTAAATATTAACATAATTTTTATACAATAAATAGTAGGTTTAAAAATTGGTATACATACTCAAATCTTAGTTTTGATTGTGTTCCATAGTATTTTCAGAGGTGTACTTACAAATAATATAGGACCTTATGGGCCATGTCGAGCCCAGCCACACAATAAAAAGCCACAGGCTTAATTCTAAAAATATAAGTAGCTTTTTCATTTGGTAAGTATGATGAAAGAAATGATTTTTAATTTATCTCCTCAACTACCCCACTGCCATGATGGGGCTCTTTCGGGGCTACTGCTCTGGCAACACTGCCGGCTTGCCGGAGATTTAGCGAGTGTGTCATAGAGACGGGGCGGACGCGCGATCTGAATTATGAACGGTTTTAATGGGACGCGGTTACTGGGAGAAAAAGGGCATGTTTTTGGTCGTTTAAATTCGTGTTGTTTATGGAGAATTGTTGTGTGTACTCTACTGTGACTTGAAATCACCATAATTACTAAATCACAATAAATGTATTTTTATTACATATTTCGTAGTATATACGTAATTTGCTTAATTAATATGTTTTGCAACATGTAGTTGTGATGTTAAACTTCAATATACTATTTAATTATAAACATAATGCATATTGAATTTCGCTACAATATGTCGGAAGCATTATTTTCAAAAACCACTTGTTATGTACCGTATTTCAGCAAATACATGCAATATTATTATAGCCCTTAAAGAAAGAAAATGTTATATTTTTCTTTCATCAAAGTCAAAATCTCTTAATTGAATTTACGCTTACAATAGGTACTTATGAATGTCAAAACACAAACTACAAAAAAACTTTTAATAAGAATTAAAAATTAATTTGGAAAGCGCGGAGTAGTATTTTTCAAATGATTTGATGTACAAATGTACACCAACATGCAATTTTATGGCTCTGATTCTTACGTTGTTGAGCACAACTGAGTACAATGAGTGAAATGGACTGCACGCAATCATGCACAAATCCTCACCACAAGACACCGATTCACATGTCGTGAGTTCATTTAGCTTTAGGACATGCATTATTACAATTTCAGCGATTCTTACAGTGATCAGAAGTCAACAACAATATCTTAGCAAAAAACCTCATGAATACTAAAACGAAAGGGCTAAAGCGCACGCGCACGCCGCGATTGCCGCGCGCACAATCGGCTTATTAACCACAGAACGAAACACTATCGCGTTCAATTTATCTGCAGCTGCCTAGCAACGACAGACGTACACGCATACACACAAACAATAAGTTGTAATACAAGGCTGTGTACAAATTTAGTTATCCTCCCACTCGGCCCGCTCGATTATTTATAATAAAATCTTTTTATACATTTTGTTTCCGATTCAACATAAATAAGATATGTTATTTAAAGCCAATATATCACTTGACAGGTGGTAGGCAGGTCTGTTTCGTTATCCGCTGTAATTACAACTCAATGCGGTGTTGATAAGGGTGAGATTGGTGTGGCCGTGTTGGCGAGACGTTGGGTCGCAACGGACGTTTCATAAGATTTACACATATATCAAAGTAAGGCTTTGTGTGAATGTAGTGAGAGATTTTAATCAACGTCCAAAGGCAATATGTCGGCCGCGATGCACCGTCCGTATCGCGACTTGATGCGAGTAATTAACTTTAAACGATTAATTAACGAGATCTGGTACCAGTTTCTCGGTATCGATCGCGATTCCCGTACCAATTCGACAAATGCGACGATTAATTCGAGTCGCGGGAGTCCCGCGAGATCGCGCCGCGCGATCCCTCAGCGTTGCTGAGGACTCTATAAATTTCTTGGAAAATATTGCGCGTCGCAACGAGAAACTTTGAGTACACTTGAAAGTGTTCAAATTAAAACCTTTTTTAGTAACAATAAAAGTCTTGCAAGTTTAATGGCAAATGAAATTTAATTTACATGTATAAATTAAAAATGGACCTGCACTTGGCTGTTATTGAAAGAAAGCTTTTATTTTTGATTAAATACGTAACGAAGTTAAGATTTATCTATACATAAGTATATATAACACGATTTTACGTCAAATATGTTATTTAAAATAGTATGTATTTCCGATTCCGACATTGTTGAAATATAAAAGCATGTAACTACCCAACTATAGCGCCAAAGGTACACCTAGCGCCATCTGTTGACGGTCCGCCGCAACAAAGCGATCGAGTGGTAACTGGCATTTTTTAATTGTGCCTAATTAATGGTTGTACAGGTTTGTTGTGTCGCAAGTGTGAGCGGAGGTGTGTGCGAGGGCGAGTGTTGGTCGCGTTGCGTCGGCGATGCGACGGCGACGCGCGACGGCGAGCGCTAATCGATGCGCGCCACTGCGCTGTCTTCCGACGGCGGCCATTACGCACCTTTATGGGCACCCGGCCGCCCCGCTCCCCTCTAAGGCGGCACATGACGAATCAATATGCCGGCAACCGACTCAACACTTATTTATTTGACACGATTTATTAGCCGAATGCCTGTAAACTTTTATGCGCCCCCCCACCGCCGCCCGCGACCCCCGGATGCTTTATGATGGACACGATAAAATTCTATGTTTGCGCGCGTCGTTTCTCCCACACCAGATGTCTAGGGGTGTTTTATTATTCTTATTATTCAGCAAGTTAGCCTAGACTTTACCTGGAGCAATAACAATTTGCTTTTTTGCCAATAAAAAAGTTCGCTTCATTAATTACCGTTTTATTTTGCGAGCGGTGCAATTAACATTTGTTAGTTCGCGCCGGTCGCAGGCGCTCGCGCGCTCTAGACAAAATGTCGGCCGGAAATGTGTAATTTTTTCACAAATATTGCGGAAGGAAGGCGACGGAGACTCTTCCTGGCTGTTTAGTTGGTTTTTATGCTAATCGCGAGATTTGCTGGGTTTTCTTTTGGCGCGGTGATTATTCACGACGGGTGCGCGGTCGCCGCTCGCCGCCCTTTTAAGAAATTAGCGCGCGGTTGCTGACGATTCAAAATGGCGAATATTTGTATTGTTTCATAAACAATGAAATGTACCATTTCAGATGCTCTTCTTCTCAGCATCCATACATGTTCGAAAAGCTGCAAAACAGTCAGATGGGGTTAGCTAAGCACCTACCACCACCACCTAAAAAAAATTGGTTAATTACATTTTGATGTTTTAAATCAATGTTATTTTATATTAAATACTTATCTATGGTTTAAATACACTAAGTATTAGGATATAATAATCTAAGAGCTTTATCTAGTATTCCTTAAACTCGTGTCGATACGAGTAGTGCATCATCTGTAATGTTTTTCAAAACATGACAGATGGACTCTACGCAACGTGATATTGCGTATGAGCATTGAACTCGAACTACAAACGTAATGTTAACACATATCTCATAAAAGATTGGATAACTATGAATATAGTAATAATTATAATCATATATATACTTTAATATATGTATTAAGTCTTTAACAATGAAATAAAAATAATTACAACAATTAAAACATTACGTAAGTATACTCAAACAACATACTTACGTCTCTACATTTAATTCCAATGCGTTTAGTAGGTATGTAGCTACATTACGCCAAACACGCTAATACTATGGTATGCATGGCGGTTATTTTTATATCCCTTATTAATGAGAGTCGCTTCCCTCGAATGATATTTAATTTCAAACCTGCATATCCATAAAAAAACAATTTGATATTCAGTGTCAATAAATTACTGCACATTCCTGGAATGTCAACATGGTTATTAAAATTATAATGTACATATGTACGGACTACTGATTCTTTAAGTTATATTGGGTATTAATTATTTTAGACTTTAGAGTGACTATCGAGTTTGCCGGCTCTTCTCGAAGATCCTACTTATGCCGAACCGGTGGTAGAGTCATTAAAAATAAACCATAATATTATTATTAATAACCTATAATAATTGACGATTTAAAAGCATCTGTAAACATTTTTTTTAATAAAGATAGTTTGAGTGTTTACAATTTCGAGGGCATTTAAGAGTTGGAGTCATGGCAGCTTTTTGGATGGATTTTTGCATTTGGTCGCAAATGGCTTTCGCAGCTTTACCAGACAAGCGGCAAGCGCAGACGGCTCTCAGCCTTAAAAGACGTAAAGAGGTCCCGGAGTAAGATTCTAACCTCGACTTAAGGCGTTGCTAGGTCTCCTAGTAAACATTTGAAGAGAGAAATGATATACGCCGGCGATACGATTAGGAACTCGCTTAGTCCTTAAGAGGGGTCGCAGTGACCCCAAGTCATAGCAACACGTACTCACCTTTACATAAATTTGTGTGACGAACATTATAATAGACGGACATATAATAATGTCTAATATCAACTGTTGTTTAAGTTTCTTCATTTCCATTAACGGTTCTATGCTACAAGGCTAAAGAGCTTTTTAAGTATAAAATGACGTGGAGTAAGATTATTTAGTTGATGATTTGAAATAGGTTTTGTTTTTCAAAACACGTTCTAGGCATAATTGCTATAGCACTTTTTAATTATAGACCTACTTAATAACCGAACATAAATTTATTTATTTATTTAGGACAGTTTACAAGCCATAACTTATTACATTGACAATATACATACGTAAGCGATACAAACCAGTAGTGATGCCTTAATTACACACTGCCACGACAAGCACAGCTGACATGGAAGCAGTTTAGCAAATAAAAGCAAAACAGAATTTAATGTAAATAACACACTTAAAAATACTAACCTAGACTATAGGTTACAAGTGAGTACCTACAACAATTACAAAATTATGATAAGAATAAGTAATTATAGTTGCCTCAACTTAGCTTGATACCGCTGACAGCTGTCATAAAGATTTGCTTAGTGACGGAAAGTAGAAACACGATTATCCAAAAACCGAGTAATTGATCGATCTGTGATAATATCGATGATTTGCAACAATGACCTTGTGGTTTCGTGAAATTGAATAAAAAATATCAATGAAAATTAAACTTTAATGTTTTAATAATTTACTACGTACTTTTAATTACATTTTCCATCACTATTATTTTTACATAAGTGAGATAACTTTCATAATCCAAAAATGTTGTAAAAAGTAAAATTAAATTTAATATTAAAATATTTTTGCCACAAAAAATTTAACTCTGTTGCGTCGTAAAATAAAACTATTATTATTTATTACTTAAAAATAATCTAAATAAATTATGAAATAATAAATTAATAGTCAAAAGTCTTTAATTTTTGTAACGTGATGATTTGTACACGAATAATCAACTGAATAATGGATAAACCATTTAATTTAAAATTTTCGTTATACCCCAACACTAGTATTTTAATCATGTGACATAACCTTGTGTGTGCGTAATTTAACAAGCTTAAATTTTAACATAACAAATGAATTCACTCTTTTAGTAGGTTTTTTGGTAGTTTTCTTTCAACTTTATTTTCTTATCAGTATTTAAACGTATTCTTTGATCACTATTCCACTATTTTTTTAGAAATCTCAATTTTCTCGTGTTTTAAATGAATGCATTGTTAGGACGCACGTTAAAAATTATACCTGGTTATACTAAGGTTTTGGTGACCGCTGTCAGCGGTATCAAGCTAAGTTGAGGCAACTATAATACAAATGAAATTATTTCTTTAATATTGATTGTTTATTTAATCTGTATTAGGCATATAAACGATGTATGTACAGTGGATAAGCCTAAATAAATAACATACTCCGGTGGTTACTAAATAGGAACAAAGCCTGGAATGTAGACGAGATACCGTTTCGCAGTCGACGAGACATTGATAAAGTGAAATAGTGCTGCCCTCAGCGCGACCTGCTTAGAGCTTGAACCACATGGATTCCTATACTACTTCTTATGGATTAGCCAGTATGAAAGACAATTAGACACCAGGGTTGACCTGACCAGGGTTTTACTTTTACCTACTAACCATGATGAGGTCGAAAGAGCAATGTTACTGGGACCCGCAATCTCATTTCTCTTAAAAAGTTCAGGTTGTTATTTAACAGACTCCACGCCAAAGATACAATCATTGATGTTTTGCATTTTCCGTACCCGCTCACATTTTTATAAAAAGTGTTGGACGTTAGGTTAGGTTAGATTCTTATGATTTAAAATAACTTCCAATGTCCTCCTAATATTGTGCATAATATCTTTATTACGTATAAATGACACGTTTAAACTTTACAAATAATATACAAAGCAATAACACTTCTCAATGTTAAACATTACACCACCCTCTTTATAGATATTTTTAATTTAGCTTCGGGTATTTAGCAACACTTCGCGATTAACACTGTTAATTCCCAATTTAAAAACCGAACAAACAAATGTATGTAAATTGCGCAACTCTATGTAAAGGCCGACGATAACCTCGCCAAACTGCCCTCGACCACCCATTCGAAACTCAACCTTAGACTTATCATAATACGCGTGTTTCGGGTGCACGGTTGCGTGTGGCAAATTGAAGTGAAGTCGAAACAAGCACGTTCAGAAACTGCTTACACGAATTAGCGCATCAAAACGGGCGCAGGGGGCGAAATTAGAAAACTCCCCAGGCCCCGCGCCCCGGCCGTTCCGCACGTCATAAACTGACAATTTACGATAACGCCGGGATTAGCCTGTTTGTCTGTTATGCATTCGAGTGCGGGGGAAGTTACAATGTCGACGTGGAACGCTCGCAAAGATGAAATTGTTCCACATTTATATGCGCGCTTTCTTCGCGATCGAGCGGCTACAATTTGGGAGGTATCGGTACCAACGAGGGCTTTGTTCGTCTGTCGAGCCTCCGATATTGGCGCCCGTTGGCCTTGATTGGTACTGAAGCATATTATTTGGCTGCGGCAGTATACGCATAAAATATTTTAAAAAATCCAAAGCTAGGTTTAGCGCTTTTTATCAGCGTAATTAGGTTTAGCGCTTTTAAACAGAGTAGTATATGACGTATCTGAAACTTCAAGAAGCATTTTTTTAAAAAGTGTGCTTTTGCGACATAGTTATCCAAAACTAATTAATATTGCCAAATTATAGTTTTTTGTATGTGCTAATGTTTCCAGCGGAGTCCTATGATTTATACAATAACACTTTTTTATAAATTATTTTAGCGCCGGTAAAAGTTAGTTTTTATTATAAATTTCGTAACAAGTACTATGAATGACTATTTTACTTATCAGACCAGAGTTTCATAGATGTTTTTAATGTATCTAATTACAATTTAATCAGACGTTAATTATTAATGAAAACATCTTAAGATTTAAGGGCCAGGAAAGGAAGTATACGTAAAAATGTCTCTAATGAGAGATCACCGGATCTATTACGTCTCTATCAGTGATATGCGGATGTCTTAAAATAAGCCACCAGTATCCAATTGCGTGACGTTAGCTCATAAATGAATTATTATTTATTCCAATACGATAACATAAAATTTATTACGGACGTAATAAATTCGGTGAATTCACCGTGGATGTACGCGAGCTCATATAGACGGACAGACAGACGGTCAGTTAATATTACATTACAACAACATATCAAAGCGGCGCGCGATGGGATCTCGGCTGCGCGGGCGCATCAGCAATTAATACTCTTCATTTAATCGATTCCTTCAATTATTCCACGTTGATATATGTTAATCCTTTCCCGACCGGCCTCCCCCCGGGATATTGTTGGCTATAATTACGTGGGAGGCGACCTCTATTGACAAGTATTGATGTTTTTAATCTGATGTTAGGATAAGACATTAGTATGCGCCCGTCCGTCCGTTGATTTGTGGCCGGTCGGCTCATTGGCTCGTAATTATTGGATTTCGGCGCGATATTTATTGGCATTTCTTCTCACAGTCGCCTTGATTTATCATTGGGCTGTCATGCGCGTGAGAATTATGGCGACGGCTGCCCGTCCCGGCCGCTGGTGCCTCTCGTAATCTCGTGTGTTTTTTTCGTTTATTATCGTTGAATCCCGAAGGTACACCCAATACGTCATATTTCAATACGTTACGCGCCAGGACACATGATCACCTCCATTAAGACGCGTCGTCTCCCGACGGATTAGCGCCGTCAGCGCCGAGTAATGAGATGGCGAAAAATATTGGGAATAACACGACAATAATAATAAAGGTATAAATGGGGCGTTTGAGCGCAGCTGCGCCCGCCGCTAGGGGCGCTGGTGTCGCACGCGTCAATGATTAAAATCTATCGATTCCGAACGCCTGTTTGTGTTATAATTGAATGTTAATAATGCCAATGGCGCCTTTTAAAACATATAACTCATTAGAGCGCTTGTTAAAGTTATCGTCGTTTGAACGTTCAAAAGCTTTAATTAATTTTATAAAGACCACGTTTAGTAAGGTAAAGTTTTTATTTTGTCAAAGTGTTTAATAAAAATAAAAAATATTTTGATGCACCGGTGCAAGTAGTTTCAAAACTAAGTATTATTTAATTTATAACTTATTTTATATGTTTTCATTAAACGTGTTGATTATAATAATAATAAATTTATTTATTGAGAAGAACATTACAATTAATAAAGGTTTACTCTGGTCCCCACACTAGGCTAAGCCTGTCCTGAGGAACATCAAACGATTTCCAAAAATAACCTTTTGAGCACTAGTACATACGAAAAGCATTTATAAAATAGTAATGCTTTTTTTATTGAAATAAACTATTTTAGGATCCTTTTTGAATGCGTACTTATTGTGTTTTAAAAACAACATTTTTTAAATTAAAACACAGTTACGTCGTTATTGTTTACGCACGAGTGCTAATGTTGTGATACACGTAACGCCCTCTATGTTTAATCGGCTGTAATAATTTTGCTCTCATATTAACCAATCGTTTATTCTAGGAATACATTTTTTTACTGATGATGACAACTTTTTTATATTATGTTAATTATTTAATTCCACAAATTATATTAATTTTAACTATGTTTGCTACTTTGTTCAATATCTTAATTTTTTTATTTGAATTCTATTTACAACACCAGTGCCATTAGAATCTGCATTTCCTAAAGGTTTACTAGAAGTCAATGCCAGTCTGCATTTAATATTCCTTTGTATTATACAAGGAATACTAAATGCATATTATACAATTATACGAAAGCAGTAATTTTGTGGCACATTTTATATATGTACTAGCGACCCGCCCCGATTTCGCACGGGTACAATGCTGATACTAAACACACTACAGAAAAACTATGAACGTTGTATTTAAAACCATTATTTTGATTAATCTCCTATGGTTCGGCCTGCGTTTGCAATATAACGAAAAATATATTTACGTAATAACATTAGAAACCTCATAAATAACAGTATTTCTCCACTATTTAATTGATGTACTTATATATATAAACCTTCCTCTTCAATCACTTTATCTATTAAAAACAAACAGGATCAAAATCCGTTGCGAAGTTTAAAAAATTTAAGCATACATAGAAGTCAGAGAAAACAGAGAAAGTCGACTCCGTTTTATACTATGTAGTGATATACACAGTTATTGTTTCAATCATACCAAATTAAAAAAACATATTATGTTAACACAGAATAAATAAAATAATTCATCCTTGTTCATAGGTCGTTCACAACCTAATATAATTGAGTTTTTTCTAAACTGTAAACATATTCCGTGGCCCCCGCAAATGATGGATTAACGTCATGGCGCTTTAAAAACGCAAACAGGAGCCAATATTGCAGCCAGCTAATACTTGGATAGGGCTGGCCAAACATCCAAAGCTAGGATTAAATAAACAAATAATGTCTATTCACTGACATTCACACAGCACCTTCTAGCCCCAAACTAAGCATTAGCCTGTAATGTGAAGACTAGACAACGGATAAATATACATACTTATATATTTTTTTGTAAATTCATAGATATTATACATAGCAAACACTCAGACGTATTTGCTTTATAAATTGTGAGGTTTACCTTATCTTTAAATAGGCCTTTATCTCTATTTTTACGTGTAGTTAAATGTCAAAACTCTGTAACCAAGGGTATACAAGTTTTAAAAGAATGACTATCGATTTTCTTGCCGGCTTTTCTCGAAGATCTTACTTATTCCGTAGGGCGTCTTATGACTCTTCCACCGGTGGTAGTCATAGGACGCCCTACGACCCGATGGACTGACGAATTGCAAAAGGTCGCTGGTGGAGTCAGGATGGAAAAGCGCAGGAGGGGGATATCTGGCGCAAAATGGAGGACATCTATTTTCAGCAGTAGGCCTGTCGCAGGATGAAGAAGAAACTAAAAATATGTAATCGAATTGTTAATTTACTTATGGTACCTACTTTGTGGATTGTTTACTTTTTGTTTACTGCGGTTTTGCAAAACAGGTAATGCTCTTTTTTACATTTTCCTAACTTATTCTTTATTGTCAGGTGCTGTAAAATGTCTATATATTTTGTGGTTTTCCATACAAAAACTGGCCGGATTTTTCACGCTTTTGATGTTTCGACTATTCTCTTACTATTTTATACGTTCATGGCCAATGATATTCTGTATATATAAAGATACATACGCCATCCATGCCTAAAAGACGAACCGCCGAAGAGAGTACAGTTAGTACTTTTCTGTTTAGGTAAATGTACGCTCATTCGAAATATGTGTATGTGTGCTGTCACTGCATTCGGAACACTTTTTTCGATTGTTTTGTGAGCATATCACGAGTCTATACTTTTTTACATCATTGTTCATGGCTGAGAACGTGTCGACACCCCTGCGCCGCCAATCACGCACTCAGTCAGTTTTCAATTTCCCCGTTAATAAGCGCGTCAACACTCTCCTGACAATGTTCGCCTGCAGCGGAAGCTAATGTACATTTAATAAACCTATTGCACAATATTGCTGAGAAATGAAAAGTATGGACCGGAAAGAAAACGTAGAGCTACGAGTATGTACATTCGCATCTATCGCAGTCCACTATTGGAAATAGGTCTCCCCATTTTGCGCCTGATATCCGGTTCTCCGTTTTCTCATTCAGATCCACCAGGACCTTTTAAGTGGTCGGTCCATCGGGCCGAGGGCGTCCTAGCTCCGCTTGCCGAGACGGTCTCCACTCAGAATCGTCTGCTCCAACGGCCATCGGTTCTGCGACATACGTGCCAGCCCACTGCCACTTCAACTTGCTGATCCGGCGAGTATGTTCACGAAAGTGCTAATTCAACTTTCGAATCAATTAAGTCTTGTCTATTACAGCCTCTAGAAAAAATATTTAACTTTAACAGGCTATAAGTCGTTGTGCAATGTATAGGCCTATTCACACATCGTTGCTTTGGAAGATGGCCTTATAACGTATCCCCCTTTAAGTAATAGTAGCAAGTAGTACGTACCTAAGAACTACTAATTTGCGTATTATAATTTACTACAAAATACAATCCATTGAAATCAAATATATCTACATATATTTAAGTTGAAAATATTTTAGATAATTTCACAGATTAAATAATATATATAATGATCTTGTTATGTACTGGTAGGTATTTATAGGTTTGCCAAAATTTGTCATGTTGCATCAGCCAAGTTTTCACCACTACGCTCAATTTATAATATAAATTTCGTAGTCTCTACGAGAGCAGAGTGGCGCAGTGGAAGCGTGCTGGGCCCATAACCAGAGGTCCGTGGATCGAAACACGCTCTGCTACGAATTTTTTAAAAATTTATAATAGTTTTGTAAGTCTTTTTTCGTAATTAATATTATGATTGTTATTCATAAAGTCGGTATATGTCCATTATACATTTATTGAGATAAAAAAGTATTTATTTTGTAATTTAATTATTTTTTTTTAACAATGTAATATTAAATAAACTACGGTTATTTATAATAGTGTACAGGATGTAAATAGGGTATCATAATGACGATGATGATAAATATTTAAAATTGCTGTATAGATGTATGTACTACCATTTTAAAAGAGGATTGGCTATTTGTGTATCAAGTTTCCTTTTACTTAGGCTTGTCGTGTAAATTTAAAACTGGAGCCACCTGTGCTCGCCAATTGGCGCAGTGAAGCTGTAAAGGCATCTGCGGCAAACGTCATCATCAGTCATTAAACGTCCCCACCGACGGGCACATGCCTGCCCGGGCGCTGATGTATAGGCCTTAGTCGTCGGATTAGCCGACTTCACGCACAACCTTTGAATCTCATCGCAGGCGTGCGCGTGTTTCCTTACGATGTTTCCCTTCACCGTAAGAGCGTCGGATAACGTACATATATTTCGAAATTCGAAATCACATTGTACGTGCGGGATTTTAACCTGCGCAATCGGATGGCAACAGTCCACACAACTGAGCCACCGACGCTCCTCTGGCCAACAGTAGTAGGTAGTTAGTTCGATGTGTCGTCAAGTTAGTAGAATTGAAGCCCAGAATTAGGTATGTGGTACATTTGTTCATATCTCCGAGGATATGTCGGGCGTGTGGAATGCAGATTATAAATACTAAACAAAATCAGTAGTAATAACGAGCGTACCCGACGCATGCGCACGGAGATTTATGTTTAATTGAAACTAGATGTCGCTGGTGTTTTTGCGAATCGACTGTCGACGTATTGACTGTTGGACATGAAGTGATATGGTTTTGAGAACTGCAAATATTCATAAGTTAGAAAGTCCTATCATCATCGCCATCATCATTATCACTTTGGTCTTTGTTCGTCGAGCTCCATGCACTGATCATCGTCTCCTTTCCCCATAATCATCATATCATCATTGTGTTCACGTTCCCGTATTCGGACTAAGCGTTTCGCGTCTTCTTTTATTTGCGTACTGCAATGAATAATGTTTTCTTTCACGTGAGCGCGGAAACACAGACATACGAATATACAATTAGACTGGACAAGCCGCCTGGTTTATAGCAGTCCCAGTGTCGCAATTTCTTTTCGGTTCTTTCCTGTGAAAGTTATTATATTTCTTGGTAAATTTACTGATTCCTTGCGATGATGGCATGTTACATTGCACAGGATGGTATTTTGAAAAAAAAACGGTAATGTCTTCTAATATTCGTGCGTCTTGACTCGTCTCACAGTGTAAAATGGTAGCCAGTGTATGCTCGTTGAGCTTACATTTGTCGCACTTAAAAACGCGGCTTGCCCTATCTCTGTATTGGGAAATCTGTGGTCGGAAACATACATATTATTTCAGAAATTCGAAAACACAACGGAACATGGTGGGATTGCGAGGAGGGCAACAGTCCACACCATTGAGCCACCGACGCTCTCTCATATTATAATTAGGTAATTCGAGCATCGCCCAGTATCCAGCTCGCTGGTAACATTGCACGACGTCGCTCGCGGCTTCAACCAAACAATCGACATTGTTTGAACACGGCCACCTACTGGGATGATTCTACCACTTCGCACAAAACTAATGTTAGTTCATAGACGCTTCTCATGTGATGTTGTAATTTTGTACCGTTTATATTATTCCTTCTGGTTAGGTCTAACTTTAAATTTGAGCTTAGCAGTAACCACGGAAACATCGTACGGAAGCATCGCAGTTACCACGGAGAAAATATTCGATAACAATTTTTATTTTACGCGATTTGATAAGGAAACTGCAAAGTCACAAAAATCGGGAAAAATAAGCGATAATTGAATAATAGGTTTAATTTACGCGACAACACGTAAAATTCGTTACGATTCAATGTGTACACATCAAGGAAACTTGAGACCAAAGAAGGTCTTAGGTATATTATTTCTACACGCATACTATGGGGAGATTGATTCCACCACGCGGTTTCCCTATTGCTTGTAGGAATGCTAGTCCCTACAGACAGTGAAACAGCTTTATAATTCTATGTAATAATAATTTTAAATATTATTTTATGCTGTCGATTCATGGACTTATTACACCATGCGATTTTTAGACAATCCATTTTCAGAACGTCTGAAAATCGCATAGTCTAATAATGGCTCAGTTACATTACCTGTCTCTTGGTCCTCCTCATCCTGGTAGACTGTGTTTCAGAGCCTTGTTTATTGTAAGACAGGATGCTACTCATTATAGAAACATACTTATATTGCAACATACAATACACTACTATCGGTTGCTTATGACTTGACTTCCAAAGAGAGAGCCCCTCATCCTAGACAACCTACGTGGTAGACTCGATACTGAGTCGTCTAGGTAGATACCACCGCAGTGCCAGATATCGTCCCGTGAAATAAGAATGCTATGCACTTTGTGTTTTAGGATGAGGGCACTGTACTAGTGAAATTACCGGGTATAAGAGACCTAACACCTGTTGTCACGGGTGACGGGCGCAGTCCAGCATTGACGGAGAATAATAACTGTCTATCCGTTGATGGTCTCCTTCAATGCCGTTATGTTATGGTCATGCGTATCACTTCCCGTCAGGTGAACGTACTGACCGTTATTTGTAGTGCGAGGCAGCTCGGGTTAGTGTGGACAGTCCTCGACCGAGGCTTGTCAAGTCTCGCCCGCGGCAAATGTTTCGTGAGGCTGCCCGCTCTGTAGGGACCCGCCTATTGACATTCGTACAGCGCCATATAGCTAGATGTTTGGTGATGCTTGCACTGGGTAAACAACGGAATATATTCATGCATATTTTACATAGACACACCCAAACTAATACAAATATGTCTATCCGTTGGAAACGGTCTCCTTC
>PQWD01004765.1:0-24794 GCA_019425675.1 Leucinodes orbonalis | reverse complement strand
GGCCAATGAAAGTGCTTGCAGTAAAGATATCGATTATGACCAGCCATGTTCAAGACAACTGTTTGTACTACCCGGAGATCGAACCCGAAACCCTTGGTGTAATAGCCGACACGTCCCAACCATTGCACCACATATGGGCCTCCATATATTTCTTATGTGCGAGATCTCTTTTGCCAAGACGCGGTCTCCACTCCAGAACTCGTCTGTCCCAACGGCCATCTTGCACTGCCACTTCAACTTGCTAATACGGCGAGCTCTGTCGATTATTTGTATGTGCGAGTTTGCTCTAGCATAATCCACCTAACTCTACTTAATTAAGATTGTGGCGAATACTAGAGTAACGGGTTTTTATAACGACGCTGTTTGACGACCCGTTTGGTGTAATGGTCGAGACGTCGGTTACTACCCCAAGGGTACCGGGTTCGATCCCCGGGCATTACAAACATTTGTGTGCATGAACATGTCTATTTGTATTGGTCTGGATGGTTCTATGTATAATATAAATTTATTTACAAAAAAAATATACGCTTAATATAGGGCTAGATGGCGGTGTGTGAATGTCAGTGGATATTTATTTATTACAGAAGAACGGTTTTGCCAACATTTGATAAATGCTACAACATAGCTGTTCTACTAACCTAACAGAAAATCCAACATCTCTCTTTTCTCCATATCGAGCAGCGATCTAAGTCCGCATAAGGCTTTACCACAGACATCAGAATATACATTAGACTGGACGAGCCGCCAAGTTTATAGGCAGTCCCAGTGTC
Organism: Leucinodes orbonalis; assembly: GCA_019425675.1. Taxonomy (NCBI): domain Eukaryota; kingdom Metazoa; phylum Arthropoda; class Insecta; order Lepidoptera; family Crambidae; genus Leucinodes; species Leucinodes orbonalis. The sequence goes on along the minus strand of PQWD01004765.1, from coordinate 24,024 downwards.
GCAATTTCTTTTCGGTTCTTACCTGTGAAAAGTTATTATATTTCTTGGTAAATTTACTGATTCATTGCGATGATAGTATGTTACAATTGCACAGGATGGCATTTTGGAAAAAAAACGGTAATTTCTTCTAATATTCGTGCGTCTTGACTCGTCTCACAAGTAAAGTACGGTGTGTACAGTTCGCTTAAGGGCTTCCCCATTCCTATGAAATCTTGGCTTTACGGCATTGCGCGCTCAGTACATACAACGACAATGGGTCAAAGGTCGACCTCATGCGCAGGGGATTCTCATTAGTCTACGCAGCCCCGCGGCCACCAACAGAGCGCTGCGCCGCGCGCCCCGCCGCGTAGCTTCTATAGTCCCCGCGCACGAATATATCACACGTCACAGCTCAAAGGCCCTCCACCAACGTATCGCGTATTTTCATCTTACCCCACCAATAAATACAAGACGTGTACGAGTTATATTAACAACCGTCAAGTAGTGAACTTCTTTTTTTAGGCGGAGCGGCTGATTTATTGCGCGCACGTAAAAATGGCGGAGTGCGCAGGCGCACCCGCCTGCACCTTGCGCATTCCCCACGGCTCATTATTGAACTGTTTGCTGGGGATATCGATGTTGGATCGTGCAGATCTTACAAGTTAGGTCTTAGGCTTGTACGATTCGTTGTAAGTATTGTCGGAGCGTCGGTGACTCATTGGTGTGGACCGTTGCCTTCCGATCTGAAGGGTGCAGGTACATATCCTGCCACGTACCAATGTCCTTTTGAATTTTCGACATTAAATGTACGTTTCCGATACTCTCCTACGACAAAGATCCTACTTTTTCCGAACCGGTGGTAGAGTTATTGAAAAATAATAATAATAACTGTTGACGATTTGAGTTTGAGTTCTTACGGGGCGGTAATTATCGTTAGGAAACTTGCGCACGCCTATGAATAAATCCAAAGGCTGTGCGTGAAGTTGGCCAAACTCCCTGGGCCCGCGTGGACGACTAAGGTACGGCTAACCGAGCCGTACACCCTGGATGGCTCTTACCCGTACCTTATAGGTATGATGAACTGATGATGAAAACAATCGTCAGTGAATTGTTAAAATATGTAACTAGAAAATTATTTTGAAAGTTCAAGCAGTGTTTTCAATTCATCCAATGCATCCAAAATTTTCAGTTTTGCCATCGACGGTCACATGAAGTATTAAAAGAAGTCAGATGGGATTCCTTTAATATCTTATATTGAACTTTGAAGCCAAACTTTTATATCGTATCATTATTTCAGACGTACCCTGATATGAATAAGATTTATCAATAAATGGTTTGACCTCTAATTAACTAACATCTACTCACTAAAAGCAGGTGAGGTTCCATTCTCATTAACGGCGTATATTTATCAAGAGCTTTTATTCCTTTATTTTGTGATAATTTTTCATAAACTGCAAAAAGCAAGCGCAAAATGCATTCATGCATTATATCCCTTACTTAATCTAGCTGTCAATTTGCAGGGAAACACGTAGAGATTTATATACCTACGTGTCTGTTACATTACTTTGTGTGTAATTGCTCGAAAGCAGTCATTCATGTAAAAGTACTGGTTCCCATGTATTCTAACTTAATTACAACTACTGGTGATCACTATCAACAGTTGCAAACCTGGTAATGCTTAAATCACGAAATAGATGTGTGACCACATGTCAAAGAACCCTTTGGCTGGAATCAGCTTTAACAAGCTAGCTTGGCAACTGTATATTCCATGATAGCTAGTATTTCCTGTACCCGGTTATCCTAGAACTAATATATTATATGACAAATAATGCCACCATTTCATTTGACATATTTCGGTGTAGTGGATATCAAGAACTTTGATGAACAAAATAGGATTCCGGGTCAAGCCTATAATCATATCATGTATCGAAAATACAAACGGCAGTGCATTCCGTGCCTTTTAAGATATATTACTACATATGGCGATGAAACAATCGCTGTATCCTCTGTCTATTGCTCGTTACGTATCAGTTTTATTTAATCCTTTTGTTGCGTAGCGAGAAATCAAATAATAACATAACACGGAAGACCAGCTTCATGGAGTCTTCATCACCCTGGCTTATGCTATGTGGTATACCTTTTCTGTATCTTTAGATTTAAGTTCTTATGTTTAAGGTAATATTGCATTCTGTACAGAATAAACATTTCTTTCTTCTCTTGTTTCTATTTATGAGAAAGTTAGAAAGGAACCAACTCAACAAATCAAGCACGTTTGTCGCGTACCAAAAAAAAATCAAAGAGTATTATAATTGTAATTTAGGATAATTATTTCAATGTGCCACTATAATAACTTAAAAAAATAGGTTAATATCTGAATGGCTTTCACTGTACAAATAACACAAATATCAAAGTGGACAACTGAACGCAACTTGGAATTAAAATACCGAAAATGTGTTCTAAATTCAAAAATATTCGTTTTACCAACTGCACAATACAATTGCAGTTCGCAAAGCTTAATTTGTGCGCGTTGTACGTGTAACGTTGGCAAGTTTGTTTTATTTTTCTCGAGTTCAATCGGGAGGTGACGGGGCAGGCGGCGGCGCCGATCGATGTCGACGTCGTTATTCGGGCGACAGCCTTTGACGACGCCATCGTGCGTTCCGCTCATCATAAGACATTTTTTATTTACTTATTTTATTTATTTATTTAGTTCGTACATAGGTTGACAACTTAAAAAATAACAAAAGGGGATAAAAAGGTAATAGTGCAGGTAAGCTTATCTCTAAAAAGAGATTTCTTCCAGCAAACCAAATTATATAAAGAAAACTAAAATGTAAGGCAATAAGAGGGGCAGATGAAAGCAACCATGCACAAATACTCTATACTAGGAAAGCAAATGAAAATAAGTTTATAAATTAACATATTTAGTACAATACATATAAGTTAATATACAAATAAATATGACGTAAATACCAACACATACGCACTAAAAACAAAGTTAATCAAATATATATCATACTACACTACAATATATATATATATATATAGTATATATAAAAAATTATATATATATATTTATCTATAACTTAGATTAAAAATTTTGATCAATTTAGGTTCTTCTTTTTCTTATCGAGTCGATACGGATGCACAAGTTTAGGTTTAGGTTAAAGTTAGGTTATTTTAAGTAAATAGGTAGAAGCCAGGTCGGAATAGGACACGGCTCGTTTCCATAGAACACACGTCTTTTGACAGAGCACATTTTCCCACTTTGTGCTATTTTTCCTGGTTCGGTTGGGGCAGGTTGAATTACCTGATTGTCCGAAAAAAAGATGATTTCGTCTTCAGGGGCACGTTAAATCGTCAGTCCTGGCTACAATCTTAGGATGGTAGTCGTTAGGTAATACGTGCCAATTTCCTTGGACCGCGTCGTAGATTACCGCACCCCCATATGGGCAGGCAGGTCCTGCTTCTGATATTCATAGTATGAAAAACTATTTCTTAATTCATATTTTGATTCATGATTCAAAAAAGTCTTAATAGAATTAAGTGATTTTCGAGTTTCAAGAATATAACTCCCTTCGTCTGATAGAACACCCGCCTGGGTGTTCTATAGGAACGCACCGCGTCCGATTCCGGCCCGCTCTGGACGACTGAGTGACGGACGTCATACGGCTTGGCCGCTGGCTTCTACCTACATACTTAAAATGTTAGAATACACAACTTGTTCATATCTTACGTGTTAATCGCCTAATATAAATGTTTTTGAGTAAGGTTATTTATTTAGGACATCGGGTTGTGTGCTTTCGAACAATAGGGATGATGACATTTTTTTTCTGTTATTATATCGATGGACCGCATATAATAGAAACATTGGTAAAAAAATTACTCCGTTAACATTAAAACTCATAGAGATTTTCCAATTCTAAAAACACATTAATGGACTTTCCCAAAAACGCTTCATACAAATGGCTACCTAGTTATGACGTCACGCATCAGAAATTAGTACGCATAGTTTGTGAATTTTGTACTACAACTATATTAAATGTTGCGTTTACTAAAACGGTTTCATAGCAAAAGTTGCTTTAAATTGTATGTGTTATCCTTTCGTTAACAAATTTTTGACAATTAATGTACTTTAAAAATGGACTTGCCCATCTAACTTTGAAGACTAATAAAATTCATAAAACATGAGTTTTCGAGCTGAGAGTAAGCACATCGTTATATTTAACCCAGATTTGTAATAATATGAAATAGTTCTTACGATTTCAGGACCCAGTCATCATGCCTATTAAGGAAAACATTTTTACATGAATTAAAATGAATTATAAAAAATAATTATCATGGCTATCAAAGTAAGTTATCAAAGTATGTTTCAAGGCTGGTAGTGGTAAGATGACCAGCCTATCGGTGCGGTTGAACGACATGGGCTGGATGATTATACTTTTGCTTACTTTGCTATAGTTTCCAGTAACAATCGAGTGGACTACCTCTACTGATGCCTAAGTACATAATTTTGTAACTATGAAAGAACGTACTATAACATCCTACTGCAGGCAATGGCGTGCACTCCATATATGCTAATAAGCAGTGCGTACCCTGTGTGTCCAGGCAACTCGGAAAATCGGCAAAATATCAAAAGATTCCTACTTATTCGCCTATTTGCCTCTACAGATTTGAAACCATAGGCCCAGTTTTACTGTGCCGTAGGCGATCTGCTGTCATCAACAGCACTAAATTTGACAAGAATGTAAATTATTTATTGTTTTTACGATTAGTTACACTCACTATGCATACCCTTCTCTTAACTCTCTGTGCACGCCACTGACTGCAGGGAAAAGTCCTTTCACTGAGCATACCGACTACACGCACAAACTTTAAATCTCTTCGCAGGTGTCATCACATATAATTTCGAAAATTCGAAAAGACATTACGTTGCAGGCTTTGAACCTGCCCCTAAAAGTCCACCCAATGGGCCCCGATGCTCATCATTTGAATAATAATAAGTTCAACTTCATTCATCAACCATTGCCTAACTAGATTAGTGTGTGAATGTAAACCGATGGTATTTCAATTGAATTTCGTGATGTCCTCAAACCTGTGATGAGTTCCTTCAATCAGAATAAAGGTAGCACCTTTACTTACATAGTACTTTTGTAGTAAGGGCAAAATTACCACCAACTAACATCTAGCAATAGCACCAATCAATACGTCATCCGCGCCAACAAGCGGCGAAAGACATCGGAATAATTAAAAAGTTCCACGAACTGTGACGGTAACGACACGCGGCGACGGCGTTTGTCGCGCGTCATTTGTCAGCCGCGTCACGGACAATGGTGTCAGGCAGCGATTGACGCGTGACACCGTGCGACAGCCCTAATGCCGGAACTCGATAGTTCGCGGAATACACGAGACGGGTTGGTTTTATCGAGTTAGATATCGTCCGTAAAAAAGGTGTTTTGCATTTTGTGAGTTCAAGGATAAGGATAGCTAGTAATTACTGGGTATAAGAGACCTTAACGTATTCGTCTCGGGATGGGCGTTTAGCGGTGATAATGACTACCTTTTATTAGAAGAAGAAAGAAAAAATATTTATTGATACTAAATATTACATTAGTTATTTGACTTTTACAGTTTTAAACAATACAATAACGAAGACAACAAATACATTATAACAGACTCGGAGGAATCACACTCCTGCGAGCAGACAGAGCAATAATATAAAACAAAATATCACTCAAAACAAATGAAAATAAATAAATAATAATAAATGTAATATTAAATATTATTATTTAATATTAATTTCTTTTAACACAGCTTCTGTCATGGTCAGACGTGTCACTTACCACCAGGTGAGCGCAGTGATCGTCCCGTCCACTTAATTACAAAAAAGAGAGATGTCACCATCACAGATTTAGGAACAACCGGTTCAGCTGATGGTAAGTGATAGCGCTGCCCATGGACACTCGACACTCCGAACAAGTAGTTTTTTGCCAAACTAAAAAAAGGTATCATCACTACTTCTCTCTCTCTTTTCAACCTATCGCAGTCCACTGCTGGACATAAGTCTCCCCCGTTTTGCGCCAGATATCCCGGTCCTCCACTTTTCTCATCCAGGCTCCACCAGCGACCTTTCGCAAGTCGTCGGTTCATCGAGCCCTACTAAACTGAAATAAAATGTAAAGGGTTAAACGCCAGTTTCCTGTGAAGCATGACTATCTCACATTTAAAACAATCGGGTAACCATATTCTTATACATTTATATTTTTCTTTAACGACATGTAAACTTACTGATTGATAGTTAATAATTCATGGTAGGTGCGCACTGTTTCCGAGCTCTTATTCACACTTTAAAATTATTGTGGTGGTAATACATCGTCAATAAATAACATTTTTATTTCGAAATCTCGCGTAAACACCGTAGTAAATCAGGAGCATGCGATCAGACAGGTGAACGGCGCATTATTAATGGCCGTTTGATTCACAGCCTTCGTCCTTCGACCCCCACGCTCCGCCCCGCCTCGTCATCCACCGCAATGATACCTGTCCTCGAAACTTTAATCATGCCGCAGTCTATTAACCTCATCAGCTATTCATGCCATTATTACGTACCAACTCCCGCACAAAACAAAGAAAACTAATAATAAATTAGCCGGGTGATAGATCGTTCCATGCAAATATTCTGCAATCGGAACTTAGTTCCGTAATGAGTCGGCAGTGCATACATTATCGATCATCACGAAACAACTATATATTCCGCAGTTAAATAATTCGCTTTCGAAGCGTATTTATTGCCCCAGTTCTGACGGTCCCGAGACGTCACGGCCTAATATCCATGCGCCACGCGATTAGCGAGTTATTTCCACCCGCCACGATGTCACCAACCCGCCCCGTCTCCAACTATCCGTCTTATCTGCCAATCTTCACCTAACTTCACAGATTTATGTGAGAAACTTTACAGATGCTGTCACGCGCGGAGGACGACGACGATGACAGCCACCTGTGCATCAAATGCAACGCCACCATCGTTGGTCTTGAAAACTACGTTAAACATAGAAAAGAAAGATGTGGTAAAATACCAAAAACCATCACATCGAAGTCGGTCATATCAAGCATGGACACCTTAGACCCAGCTTACAGCCTCGGCGCCGATGTGTTCTTCCAGTCCCTTGAGCTACAGAGTAGTGTCAAAAAAACCTCATTAGCCAGACTTACCCCACCTATTCCGATATCCAAAGCAGTACTAGATGTAAAAACCAGTTTAGCCGAAGCATCAACGTCAAGAGATCTACCAAGAATGAGCCCTTTGACAAATCTAAGGGATGAGGATTGGATTGGAGAACATAGTTTACGAATCAATAGCAATGAGGATAATCAGACAAAGTTAATAAACGCGGTAGCTAGTATTAGTGGGACAGCTAAAAAAGTACTGCCGACTTCCACTTATAGTATTGCTTCTACATATAATGACTACAAAGGCGACGTTGATTTTGGTGTGTCAGATGACTCTGAAGATGACGACGACGAAGAAGTTATTGAGAAATGGAAACCTCCATCGAATTACACCGGAGGAAAATGGCATCCAGCTTCACCAGATCACGAAGATTGGGATATGAGGGAGGAACAGGAGCATACAGGGGGGAAATGGCGGCCAATAATGGCGGATGCAAATGACAGAGACGATGATTATGATGCGCCACCTCCAGGACACACTAAAGGGAAATGGGTGCCAGGTCAAGATAAGACCCAAATTATGCTAACTACAATTCAAAACAAGGGGTCGGTACAGTACTGGTGTGGAGCATGCAACCGCAGTTTAGCCTCACGCGCAGTTTACGAAAAACACTTAATGTCAAGCTTGCATATGAGGAAAGTTCTACCAGAACACGAGTTGGATCTCAGGGCATTTGGAACCTATTCGCTCTATTGATAAAAGAACAAGCCGACCATCGCGATTCACCAACGATACCATATATGCTCCTAGCGAAAAAAAGAAAGAGGCACTCAAAACAAAATTGAACGTAAAAATAAAAAAAAAAACGGAAGCGAAAACCAGTGTATGTTCATTGTTCCGGCTGCAAATCTAGAGTAAGACTTCATTTAATGGGAAAGCATTTGATTTCACATTATCACTTCAGGAAAGCTACAGATATTAAAAGCGAAGCGTACCAACAATTAATTTTGGATAATATAGATGCCATAGTCCATCAGTCGCCTTTCCAATGCAGTCCTTGTAAGTTTTACACAAACTGGTTGTCAAATTTCATGCAACATTGGTTTTCTGAAGAACATGAGAGCAAAACCGCATTGTTGGATGGTAAATTTTGGTGTTCATTCTGCAAGCATGAATGTGATACCTCTCAAGAAATGCTCCACCATATGACAGGGTCTGACCACTCTGAGGTGGTAGCTGTCATTAATAGATCGATGCCAATTATTATTAGACGAAAGACCATTTTTAAATGTGACACATGTTCTCAAGAGTTTCGTTATAACATTGAGATGAAACGCCATAGTTCTCGCACAGGACACGAACTTTCGTCTTCCGCTACAGATAACTACCAAGAACTCCATCAGTGCCAATTTTGTGAAGCCAAATTCAAAACTTCCGTAACACTGGCAGCACACTTAAAATCTAGCCATAAACAAAAGAATTTTGTCTGTTTGGTTTGTGAAAAGAAATTTAACACTTCCATAGAAGCAAAACATCATCGTTATACCTCAGAACATAGAATAAAGAAGCTTGAAAGGATTAAAGAAAAAGGGGTACCAATCAAAGATATAAGTAAAAAGTGTCCATACTGTACCGACTCGGTAATTTTAAAGAATGTGTTGGTACTAAAGGAACACATACGTGCAGAACATCCAAAAATTAAGAAAAGGTGGGTTATTATCGATGTAGATTGTTATAATTAGTGCATACCATATAAAAAAATAGCAACTAAAAAGCAATTGTACAAAGTTAGGTCTAGTCTTATGAAACATAAATTTTGTTTGTTTTGTTTGCAATTTAAGATCTTAAATGCGTAAATGTTTTTATGTAATAATTTTGTTTTAAGTTTTGATATTCAAATTGTTGTTCGTCATATCATAATTAAGTTGCTTATCAAGTGGTTAGTAATGATATATATGTATGACTCCATGAACTTCTTGCAGTATATGCATTATAAACAATATCTATTTTTTATTGCAGCTGCCCCAAATGTGGTATGTCTTTTGTCTTTCCTCAAGAGGTGAGTCGCCACATCAAACAGAACGCCTGCCAATTCCCAAGCACCAGCTCCCTCAACTCTTCAATCGTTTGGAACTGCAGCCAGTGTCTCTTCGCGACCGACTCTCAAGCGGAATGTTATTTCCACGAAACTCTGCACGGTGAAGCTTTGATAGAATACCACAAAATTGGCGACAAGGAGAAAATGATCCTAAAATATAAGTCCCTCTTTGCCCAAGAATTTTCAAGAAGCATTCTCTTCGGCAGCATTTAAGGCAACATACGTACGAAAGGCCGTTTGTGTGTACTACTTGTGGGTCTAACTTCTCCAGGCAGTCGAACTTGGCCAGTCACACCAGAAGCGAGCACGGGCAAGGCCTTGTGTCAAAGATGACCAAACTCAAAAAGATCGTCGTCCCTGTGGAGCATTCGCTGAAGGACAGCTGGTGCTGCTCAAAATGTTCCAAGATGTTCCCAAATCGGTATGAATTTGGAGGTGTGTTTAAATCTACCTTTTTGCGTGCCCCATTACTTAGAAGAACAATTATTACGCGTGGGAGCTGTAATGAGCCGGCTCTTCAATCTCCCATTTAAAAACTCGGCAACGAACTTGTTCCGAAATATCTAGTATTCATAGGTGGCGGTATCTATCACTGAACAGGGCCGCCATTTCACTAATTTCTTAACATCACGACATTTACAAACCAACTGTAAATTTGATGTTGCGGTACATTAATACTATACTATATTTATATTATATACTAAGATTGTATAATCGTGTAACCAGTTTAAATGTACCATAGAACAGAACAAATGAGTGCAAAATATTGACCATACATACCTTCATCAATGAATGTAGAATACTTCAAACTGACGATCTCTCTCTTCAACCGATTGCAGTCCACTGCTGGACATAGGTCTCCCCCATTTTGCGCCAGATTCCGGTCCTCCGCCTTTCTCATCCAGCTTCCACCAGCGACCTTTCGCAAGTCGTCGGTCCATCGGGCCGGAGGGTGTGATGATGAAACAAAAAAAAAACAAACAACATACAAACAAACAAACTGATGATCTACTGACTTATTATAGCGGGTTTTTGGACCCGATGCTTAAGTATACTCTCGAACTGCACGCATCGCAAGCACCGGACACTACATCAATCAGTCGACGCCCGTAAATCGTCGCAGTAATCTTTCTGCTGAGTCTCACGCTCTAATCCCCGTATTTATGAACCTGGCATAATTCGGCACAACATGGCTCTGATGAAGATTTGCTCTACTTTGGAAAACGTAGTCTTTGATCAATTAAAGGCAAAACCAGAATAAACTTAATTCATAACCACTCACCTTATATCGTGCCCCGCTTGCCCAAGCAGCTGCTCTCAACAGTATTTAATAAAAATAAATAAATATCCACTGACATTCACACAGCGCCATCTAGCCCCAAATTAAGCGTGAAGCCTGTATTATGGGTACTAAACAATGGATAAATATACTATTATATACATTTTTTTAAATATATACATATCATACATAGAAAACACCCAGGCCAAAGTTCGTACTGCCCGGGATCGAACCCGAAACCTTGGGTTGCAGTCGACCTCTCAACCGCGACACCAAATGGTCGCAATTAATGACAGCTGCAGACAACGTTATAGCTAGCTTTTGGGCTTCTATGGTTTGATATCGATACGCTAAAAAAAAGAGATAACCGCTCGAAGATTGCCACTTCAATTCAGTTTTCTAATCTCTGCCTTTCCATCCATACAGTCCCAGAATTCAGTTTCAGTCTTCAAATGAAGCGACTTATAGCATGACACCTCGTCTCTATATTTGCTCACAAGCCGCAACGTCTGATACATTGCGCACGCGCACGTGCTCGCAATAAAATTTAAATGGCGGCTCGTCACTTGTATTTCGAATCGAATACAACAATACCATGCATTTGGCAAACTGTAGGATGGATCCGAATGATTTCCTGTTTGTCGATAGAATAGATGAACATGTTCACAATGACCCCATCGTTGTATTAAGTGCAATCACAGTTTTCATTATATTTTATTTCAGTAAAATAAAATACCAAAAAAAAAATTTTTGTAACTAAATCCTTTACGAATATAAACTTAAAATCTAGGACGAATTAAATTCTAGGATCTCTCAGTCCACTTGCACCCAAAGAATTAGGTCTTAGACCATAATATGACCTGAAATACCAGGTGAGACTGAGTCCGTAGCTGTCCAAAAATCCAAACGCAAATTGAAAACCTGGTCACGCTACGACAACTCGAAATACAGTGCATCCGGGGGAATTTATATGATCAGCTTATAAAAACGTCATCGTTGCAACGTCGCGGACGTGTTGCTATCAAAGGGACCCGTCAACTTATGAATGTTTCCCGACATTTGTGAGCGAGTTGTAAGACGGCTGACATGACCGCATCCGCTGCGCGGGCGCACTCGCTCACGCTTTATTTTTAATCGCACTTTGGTTCTGGTGCATTGGGTGTTTGGGATATGGTTTGGCTGGTATTCCATGGGTCTCTTGGTTTCCTTTCGTTATAATTTCATTTCAATTAAACGTGTTTTTATTTAATTGATGATTTGTATTATTCTGTATGCTATGACTTCTTGGCAAAAAATGAAATTTTGGTGTTACTGTTGTTAATAACTTTTATTTCATGTTTTATGCAAATAAAGATCAAGATTATAAAACCTCACAAAAAATAACTGGCGGGAAGTAACCGCCTTGCTGGTAATCAGGTAAATCGGTTACTCGTTTAAAAACCTAAGAAAAAATGTATGAATGAAACTAACTTTCTCTTAGCATTATTCCCCAAGCACTCAACGAATGAACAGTTGCACTTATTACTTTTTATGTGTAGACAGAGCTTAGGATTCAGCGTCAACTTCAAACTCAGTCTTAGAAGGCCATTAGTATAATGTCGAGTCCATACGGCAACAGAACGGCGACTTCCGTGCACATTGCATTAATGCAGCAATAACGCGTAAGATATCGCTCAAGTTGCATCATCAGCGGTGGACCCGGCCACAAATGCACCCATTGTCTAGATACCCAGAGACGGAGAGGCGCAGCTTGATGCATTTGTGGCTAAATCTAACTAGTACTCTTACTACTTTCCAACTGCTTCTATGTTATAAGTTCATTTGTTTGTGATTTTTGGTGGAATGTTACGGAGACTTGGGTTTTATTTATACTATTGTCTTTATTTAAAGTTAACTTCATATTCTGGAAGGTCATTTCAATGTTGAAGAGGGTCGCCATGTTTGTATTATATGTAGAAAATTTAGGCCGAATGGTTTTACGATAAAACGGAATGTCATGTTGTCTAGTTAAACATTGAAATTATTTATTTATATTAATCTATTATTTTGAATAATATTGCTATATTCAAAATTGACTGACTCGTAGACTTGATACTGAATAGACTAGGTGCCACCGCAGTGCCAAATATCGTCCCATAAAATACTAGTGTTTTGCACAGCGCACTGCTGTGTTTCGGTTATGAAGGCACTGTAGCTACTTACATAGTAAAATTACCTAACATCAGCCGTCTCGAATGAATGGTACCGGGCAGTGTTAATGGAAATAATGACTAGGTAGTCATCAACACTGCCCTATTATTTGAAAATTGAATATTTAAAAATTAAATTTATTATTTTAACAGATTTTCACAATTGGCCAAGTTTGTTATTATTTCTATATTGAAAAAGTACTTTTATACTAGCAAGGATCGACGACTCAACGTGCCATCCGAAGGGAGGAACTGATAATTTTCGATCACCCATCTTCTGTCAACCTTTGCGATGGTTGTGTGCGACTTGCGGGATTGTCAACTGAACGCACTACCCTATGACTGTGTTGATTTCTTCGATCATAGAAACTACATAATTCGAAAGTTGATTTATTTAACAATATATTTGTTTAACATTATGTATGTGTGTATGTTTATAAAAATATTTATTTATGTATGTATGTTTATAAACATTTGCACAGCCCAATTTATTATTATAAAGAAATTATCCTCTATTGAAGGTTGTCTGGAAGAAATTGCTCTATAGCAATAAGACCGCCTTATAACACTTTTTGTCCGGTCTATGTTTTCCTCGTTGTATGTTTTATGTGCAATAAGAGTTTATTATTATATTGCAGGAGCGCATTAAGCAGGCACGCGTGTGACGCCGGCGGCTGCACCTGCCCTCATGAGGGATGTACTTATATTGCAGCATCCTCGACGCATCTGGCAAGGTATGGCTGCATTAGTAACAATAAATGAATAAAAATACAGGCAGTCCTCGACTTACGTCGTTTCAAGTTACGTCGGAAAATGTTTTGATACTATTCCTCAAACATACGTCATTTGTTTCGATTTCCGTCATAGGAGAATTCACTCAGAGAAGTCAACGTCTAAGACTCCTAATTTGGGAGCAGTTTTAATAATAAAATTTGTGCAGCCTATCAGTTACCAATTTGATTGCATATTATAGTTTTATAATAATTATTTAAATTAATAACACACAAATAGCAAAAAATAATACATTTTAGAACTTACTTTTGGTAATAAAGTATTATCCTTTGTTATAAATACAGTTTAATCTTTAAATTTAGAGTCCGTATGGATCCTTACCCTTGAGTTTTACATGTAAACATAAGAAAAAATATGTCTCGTCTTACGTGGTTTCGATTTACGTCGCGTTTTTCGAGAACCTAACATGCCGTAAGTACGAGGACTGCCTGTATATAGAATAGACATAGAAACAACTTTAAATACGGCTGCTACATTTCACCACCGCACTTCGAGGCAAAACTCAAAATTTCATCCTCACCACCTAGATGAATGGAAGTCCTCGACAGTGCGTTTTTGTCGTAATTTCTTGCCACGAACGACGAAATTGTGGAATCAGTTGCTGCCGGAGATATTTCCTGAGCGATACGACCCGGCGACCTTCAAAAAAAGAGCGTATTCCCTGCTGAAAGGCCGGCAACGCATTTCAGTGCCCTCTGGTATTGCAAATGTACATGGGCGGCGGTGACATTTACCATCAGATGAGCCGTTTGCTCGTTTGCCTGTTATATTATAAAAAATAAAAAAATAAAATGAGAACTTAACAATGGATGAATATAATAATAATAATGTTATAAATAATATGATTATTATAGGACGCTTAATTTTGAAATTAGTTAAATATATTATAATTTATACACTGAAAACATCCAGATTTGGATTTACAAACGGCCAATAATTTATGTGTTTGTACATAAATGTAATCGCATCCGGAATCCTTCGTGTAAAGTAAATTAAGGTAACATCGTAGGGTCGTCAAATTAAAATACCTAAATGATTTTTATTGATTGTATTATGCCCAGCTCGGAGGAGTCTAGTTCCTCCGAGATGCCTAGATACCCATCAGATTACAGATATGAAGTTCTCGTATTTGAATATAATTTTCAATGTTTTTTAACCCTGAGGCAATGATGTAAAAAAGTATGGATTCGTGATATGCTCACAAAAAAGAAGAAAAAAGTGTTCCGAATGCAGTGACAGGAAACAAACATATTTCGAATTTCGATCACATTTACCTAAACAAAAGAGTACAAACTGTACTCTCTTCGACGGTTCGTTTTTGAGGCACGGATGGCGTATCTACCTTTATATATACAGAATATCATTGACCCTAAAGTACAAAAATTGTTATGTTGATATGTAAATATAATCTAGTTTTTCATTATATCGTCACGAATACAAAAAACTCAACTGTCTAAACATTTTGATTTTGTTTATGTCTGTAGTCCTCGGTGTAAATTGTATTTAATTTGTCAAAAAAATTAAAAAGAAAAACTCAGTATAAAATATTGCTTATTAGTGACATCTGACCAGCCTAACTTGTACTGCTTGTCGCAATCGTCGCGCTAGCGCTAATAACAACCTGTTCAAACAGTTTCAACGACATCCACAAGATGGCGCTACTGAGGATAAAATACGTTCAGAAAGATAAATTTATTTTTTATGTATCTGAATACAAACTTTATTTAATCATAATGCTCATTCATAATTTTATAAACAAAAGGTGGCAAGTATACCTATACGATACCAATGAATTCCTATTTTAATAATGCCAAGTACAGTGCAAACTTAATATTCAGAAATCAACTTTTATAAATATGTATTTCCAACTAGAATCTGATGACTGGTGAAAAAATAGCACCGAATAAATTACTTATCCCCAGGGATTCATATATATAAAAGCTATGAGAAAAAGATACTCATAGCTTTTTAAAAAATACACCTTTTTATCACATGGATGAGTCTTTACGAAAATATTTTTCTAGTCCCCGATAGATGGCATTAAATTGCATTTTTTTTCGCCAGACATCGCCGCTCTCACGGGGAAAAGATAAAACACCACCAATGCACCCTCTGCAGCTTCAAGACCGACCAAGCCAGCCATATGAAACGCCACATGCGCTGCCATGAGGGTTCGAAACCGTATTTCTGTCCGCATTGTGAATTCACTTGCGCCAGTTTGGTAAGAACTTGACATTTTAGTTTCTTGTTTCCTGTTGAATATAAGTTAAGTTAAGGCACTTGTGCTTATACTACTTACGTACCACCTGGTGGAATAGTCAAACAGACTCAATTGGTTTTGTATTTTTTATCTCGACTCTTGATTCCTCGGTGAAAAAATTCATTGACCAGCTGGTGTAGTGGTTTCAGACCAAATTCAGCTATGATTTTTAATGTCCCGGGAAAAGTCCCAGTATATTAATGTTTTCGGACATAATCACATTAGAATATACGTGGAGAAAGCAGAGATCAAATCCATTTATTTTCAACTATACTTCTGTCATTTCTTCCACATTCATTAATTCTTATTTACTCACTCATCTGTTAATGGCACTTCTAACTTGTTTTTTTTGTAAGTTTTTATGTTTAAATTAATATTTAATTAAATTTTCAAGGAGAATCTCCGCAAACACGTGCTTCGCAGCGGGCAGCACGCCGGCTGTTTCCTCTACCAGTGCCACTCGTGCGAATACCAAACCAACATGGCCACCGACTTGCGCAAGCACCTCGTATCCACGCACGGAGACAAGTTCGACATGAAGACCGCTGTGCAGGCCGTTAAAGTTTACCTAATGGAGAAAAGTGACAGTTAATTGAATGAGAAAAATTTTTCTCTTCGACAAACCCAGTACCTACTTGAATCGAACCTGACAGAAAATTTATCATCATAATCACAGTCTCTTAAGTGTACTAAAGAATGAAGCCGCCTCTGTCGATTTCCAGAAGAACTTATCCCCAGCTGAAACATTACACCTAAATTTCAATAAATCGTTCGATATCGAATCAAAGGTACTCGTATATGGCAATGGTTTAATTTTTTTTAAACAAAATGGCCGTTTGTCATCTGTATGGGATTTTAAATCTGCCACTAAAACAGTTATGTATGCAAAACAGCCTATGTATGCATAGCTGTTATTTGGGCTGAATGTTTATCACACAGTTGTATTAATACTGAAATCAATAATCTGGCCCTTTTTCTGAAGGCCAACAGAGAATACTTCACCGGGCATGTGGAGCATATTTCTCTCGAAGTAAGATCACGTGTGATTCAGTAATACTAGACCTAATGCTAACTATAACTCTGGGCACACTTTCTAATGTAAGATTAGCAATGTTTTTGTCTTTATTCTGTAAAATTAAAATATTTTTAGGATGGTTGGTATGGTTTTGGAGTTTCATTTAAAATAATCTGCTTGAACCACCATAAAGGTATTAGTGTTGTTAGTTAACAAGAAAATATGCTAACATTAAATAGCTAAACTATTTTGTTCAGTTAATGTACCTATGCTTGAATTCCTTGATGTGCTTACAATTATTGCAAGTGTTTATCAGAACTTATCGTATAATTTTCTATACTGTTAAGGTTTTAAGACTGGTTTATTAATATAAATCTCATTATTCTTTTAGTAACAATCAATAAAAACGTTTAAAGATTAGTTTCAAGTAATCTATTTTCGGTTCCAATGTAGGTATTAATAAATGAGTATTAGTATTTTATTAAATTGCTAAATCAATAAAATGAAATCGAATAAGAGTATTTCATCTTAGTACATAATTTTATTTTATGGCATTCATTTTACCGTTAATATAATAAAAAAGCATTATGAAGATAAATGCCTTCTATTTGGCTAAAAGTTCGATAGATGGCGTTGCTTACGTATTAGTAGTGATGACGCTTTATACAAAAATATATTTTCTATATTTTTTATTTTCTTTTTGATATCGTATAACTCTAATAAGTTGCATGAAAGATAAAATATAATAAAGAAAATGTTGGACGTTTATGGTAGAAAACATTTTCAACTATGGCAAGTTATTTTTAGCTTCCGGATGTCAAACCGCCGTCCAATGCGGAGCGAGGGAAAAATAATCGAGCCAGCGCGCTAGCAGTAACACTATCGTGTATTAAATGATTTCCTGAAAATAATTTTATTCGATCGACTTTTTTTAGAAAACGGACAGTATTCCCGTGTAATTTAATATTAGCAACGTCTAAATAAATTATTAGTTTTATATTACGTAAGAACTGGAGTTGGTTGATCAAATAATAAGTGCTATTTTTGTAAATTCAAAATAATGTGCTGTGCAAAATTTTAATTGATTGGAAAATATTCACAGTTGGTTTCTACACGTTTAGTGAAATTAAGCCACATTAAGATGTCGTTAAAGGTAAGTGCTTTTTGATACAACCTTTTAGTTTAGTAAATAGTTAAAATATACAATTGCAAAATAGCCTTTTCAGCCCTATAGCAAACCTAAATTGACAAGATGTGAAGTAATATTTTGACTCTATTTTTCGAATATATTACACAGTAATCTACCTACATCATAAAACATTCTACCTCCAACAATACTTTAATTTTACAAAAAATTATCATAAGTATTAAAATGATTATAGTGTAAAAAAAATTTGGTATTATATGAAATTCAAAAAATATTAATGTAACACTCAGTTCTGTAATTATTTAATAAAAAGTAATATTTTCTTTACATATTTATTTCTTGGAATATTTATTTATTTAATTCTTTATTGTACACTGAAATACACAAAAAAATAAATTAAAAACTTAAAAAACTCCCGACAGAAGAACCAAAGTAATTTTCCTTTAAAAAGTAAAAAAAAAAATAATAGAAACTTAATGTTAAAGTACCTAAGAATATTTTAATAATTCTAAAATAAATGTCGTGTTTGGGGACCACTCTTAAACTAGCAATTTAAATACTTTAAATTGTTAGTTTAAAGTATTTAAATTGGAATAATTTAGATACTTTAAATTGTTAGTTTAATGTATTTAAATTGGAATAATTGGGAGCGGTCCCCCAACGTGACTTTTTTTTTAGAATTATTAAAATATTCTTAGGTACTTTAACATTAAGTTTCTATTATTATTTTTTACTTTTTAAAGGAAAATTACTTAGGTTCTTGTGTCGGGAGTTTTTTAAGTTTTTAATTTAATTTTTATTTCATACTTTTTATAGGTAGGTTAAGTACATTTGCAGTCATTCGGTTACTCCCCACTTTCACTCCTCACAACTTTTAAACGGCTCAACCGATTTCCATCAAACATGTCTAAGAACACTTGCACATAAGTCACCTTTAATACAAAAAAAAACTAAATTGAAATCACTGCATGCGTTGGAGAGTTATGATGCCACAGACAGACAGACACATGAAACTTATAACACCCCTCTTTTTGCGTCGGGGGTTAAAAATACAATAAAAATATGTTCAAATTTAAACTTAAAATGCTAAACGTTATATCTCAAATATTTTTCATTCTACTTATTTGGTATTTTCTTCTTATCTTTTTCTGATTTGCATTGTGCCTGCATGTAAAAAAACTTATTTTTTAACAGATGGTCATAGTTGTTACATATTTTACTTTATGGTCCTTTTGGGTATGTAGTTGTGTATTTTTTTAAAAAATTGCTGTCTCAAAATATTCAAAATTATCAGTGACAAGCAGATTGGCATCTATGTGACTCAAATTTAATCAAACATAATATACTGACTTAATAAAAAAGAAATATAAAAATTTTTTGAGTACATACTTGTGAGCGATAAAGTGTTTTATTATTATTATTAGTTCTGTAAGACCAAACCGTGTGGTATGCTTGAAAATGAAAATTGTTTATTCAGTTTAGGTTCTTACAAAACACTTTTGAATGTCAAATAAGCTACCACTGGTTCAGACGGTGGTTTTCCACTGAGAAGAATCCAGAAAAAACTCAGAACTGGAACTGGGAACTAGGATGCTGAAATGGTATAATTATTGTATCCCATTTATAGTATATTGACACAGTTAAGCCATAGGATAAATGTGACATTGAATTATCAAATACTACTTGGTATTTTTTAACATTCCATCATTAAATTGGACACTCAAATCTAGGTGTTTACTAAGTCCTTTCCACAGACTTTATTAAATGGAACTTTCGATCACTTTCAGTAATACCTGTTTGTATAAGGTTCTTGTAGATGACATTTCTATTAAGGTCTTTTGCTAATTATGAGTACCTTAAGCAAAATACTAATGATTCTGAAACTTTAATGTAGTTTTTTGCTTTTGGATCAGTTTTACTGTTTACTGGTGCCTTTATGGTCTAGTGGTAAGGGTGGGTTGAACCCACAGACATCAGAATATATATTAGACTGGACAAGCCGCCAAGTTTATAGGCAGTCCCAGTGTCGCAATTTCTTTTTTCTTACCTGTGAAAAGTTATTATATTTCTTGGTAATTTACTGATTCATTGCGATGATGGTATGTTACAATTGCACAGGATGACATTTTGAAAAAACACGGTATTTCTTCTAATATTCGTGCGTCTTGACTCGTCTCACAGAGCGTAAACTGGTAGCCAGTGTATGCTCGTTGAGCTTACAGTTGTCGCACTTTAAACGTGGCTTGCCCCATCTCCTATATTGGGAAATCTGTGGTTGAACCCCAATAAAAAGAATCGAATGGAGATTTTATCACTTTATCGTCAGCTCATTAAACGTCCCCACATCAGGCACAAGCCTATCCGTAAAGGGTGTATAGGTCTTAGTCGTCCACGCGGGTCCATTGCGGATTGGACGACTTCACGCACAACCGTGTTATCTTTTCGCAGGCGTGCCAGGTGTCCTCACGATGTTTTCCTTCACCGTAAGAGCGTCGGATAACGTACATATAATTTCTAGTAAAAGTTATCTCGTAAAAATTTGCATTGCAGTACAAAGGCGAGGGACATTGTTCTAATAACTAACATTTTGGTTTTTCAAAATATCCGTGGTACTTCGCAAGTGCGAAACCGGCAACTCTTTTCAGTATTGGATGTCGCCATTATTTTTATCAAAAATTTATTGTACATACATGGGGGGCTTTGTCGTTTCTATGAACGAAGGGGAGGGTTTAAAATCTAAAATTGCGTAATACTTGAACGCTTCCTTAAACGGTAGTTGATTTTACGATCACTGAATAAACCACCAAGCGAAATCATTAAAAAAAATCAAAAGTCTAAGGAACGACTTATCGTTCTATGCACTAAGATCTAGTGACCCAGATCAATTTCTTAGTTCTAGACATTTTCAAAACAAGTTCTACCTGTATGGTGTAACAGACCAATAAGCGCCATTTATAGGCGTAATGCATTTGTCAAATGCATCTCAAACGGCTTTCGAGCGATGCAACTGCAAGTTTTTATATTAAACTTCAGGTTCTGCCTCTTGCAAGGTGTGGCAGACCAATTTGCAATTGCAAATTATGCAGCATTTGGTATATAACAGGTTCCAAACAGTGGCGTTCACTCCATATATGCAAATAAGCAGTGCATACCCTGTGCGTCCAGAGAACCCGGAAAATCGCCAGCAATTAAATAATTCCCACGATTTGCATTTGCATTTTGATTTGATTAACAGCACTTAATTTGACAAAAATGAAAATTACTTATTTTTACGATCAGTGTCACTCACTTTGCATACCCTAATCATAATGTCTGTGCACGTCACTGGTTCCAAACTATCCCGCCAGATATTCGGTCCTCTGCATTTCTCATCCAGCCTCCACCAGCGACCATTCGCAAGTCAAAATGGATAATCATTAATTAAGTTATAAATGTGAAGACTGAAATCCTGAACACACCAATGTTGAACATCAGAAAGTTTTAAGTTTTCATAAATAATACTGTAAATGAAAAAGTAACTTTTTAATGCTCCAAATTTATGACTAATCAAAACTCGTTTCAAATTCTTTTGCCCATAAGTTGAAGATGCATCGCGCGTCGAGTGGGTGTATGTCGTCCGAACCAGGGTTGCCAACCCCGAAACGAAATTCCTCGTACATAAGCAGCTAAAAATGTCGTACTTTGACGAACCTCGTACATACATCTAAAACGCTTTCATCATTAAAAATACTAAATAAATAAAATGTAGAACAAAATTTTCAATTAATCGGGGTTTACCGTTTACATAGCTACTACAGTCTGCAGACAATGATTTTGCGACCAATGGATTTTTGTGTAAAAGTTCAAGTTTTGATAGATTCATTAGTTTTAGTGGCATGTCATATAACAAAATTCGTACATAGTTGTACGAGGTTGATTGTGACTGTGTCCTCGTACGGAGGACCACAAATCTCGTATTTGTACGACGAACCTCGTACGTTGTGCAACCCTGTCACGAACCGGTCGGGGTGGATTCACATATTAGCAGACCCGTCGGCTTCTACTTGCACAACCGCAAAATGTCGTCGAAAAGGCTCTTGTGGGTTTCTTCGCAAATTCGCAGAGCGTTCCTATTTATTTTGAACATTTAGCTGCGCCGACGGATATATTGAACAGTCTAAGTTTTCTGTTATGCTTGGAATCTTCTTAAAAGGCCGGCAACGCATTTGTAGCTCCTTTGTGTTGCAAATGTCCATGGCGGCAGTATCACTTTCCATCAGTGATCTGCTGCCCGTTTGCCCACTATACTATAAAAAAATGAAGGTTAAAATTCATCAACAACAATGAAAATAACCGTTTTGATATAATTCGACTAAGGTTAAAAAGGTATGATTTTGTTTCTTAAAAAGGTGATGATTCTTTCATTATCTAAAATGACGATGTACCAACTGGCCTTTTTTAAGCACGACATTTGTATACCTAACATAATTTATAATGCCATATAAAAAAAATGCAACATCTTTCAAAGTTTGGATCAAACCTCTAATTTTTGCAAGTTTATAAGCTGCGATGTCATGTGACTCCGCTAAACCCGTGTCCCATTTTGCTTTCTTTTACATAAAAATCCAAAATATATTTGCTATGAAAATATTAGAAATATTCAAAAATTGACAGTATTTTCCTTTGAAAAGTATTTAGTAGCAATAGGTACTACAGAAATACTAAACAAGGATTATAAATCAAATTGTAACTAGTTAGTATAATAATAGGTAGTCATCGAAGTAACCATAGATCCCAAAGCTATGCCCAGCTTTATTACTAAACGTGTCGCAAATATACCGTATTCCCTTGGCCGTTTTTGCAAAACGCAGTCCGGTTCTCCTGAATTCGCTAGCATAGCTTCGGATAATGCATGTCAACCTAACCGGTTGGTGGAGACCTGGGCGGACCAGTCGAGCGGCCTTCGAGTCACTGAAACGCGAAATGCTACTCGTGTTGCTCGGGAAGACCTAGGTTAATAATCGAAGCTTAAGAGGATTAATATTATAATAAATAATCCATTGTATTCACAGAGCGCCATCTAGCCCCAAATTAAGCATAAGCCTGTAATATGTAATACAACACCTGTAATAAACACTAAATAAGGGAAACATACTATATAACTTTTTTTCCATCATGGATTCCATCAAAAGTCTTTACTTGTTCAGTACTCAGTACCTATATTAGTCAGTCACGGATGTAAGGTTAATTTTAGGCAAATTGAACTAAACTGGTCCTAGTCTATAGAATTTACATATACAGTGTGATTTATTCTCTTTAGGCCATATATAAATATACAGTTATCGCTCCCACACAGCGCCTGTTCTGGGTTTAGGTCTAGACACACGGTAGGTACTGACGCAGATTCACCTTACTCGGAAACAAACGTCTTACGAATTTGAATTCGCACAAGGACAAGTTTTATTTAATGAAGACAAATATTCGAACCCGTATATATTCATTGACACATGATTACTGTTACAAAATCTGACCGGATCCATACACAATTTGCATTCAGTCTTCTCGTATTTGCGTCTTGGTTTTTTTAACATACAAGTATTACATTGTACATCTCTATTATAATTAATTATATCACTTTTTACCTATATTTTTATTTGTATATATTGTTTTTTTTCGAATACAAGAAACAATAGAAAACCAAAAATACCTATCGATATATTATCCGTAATTTTTAATCCGTAAGAGCTAAAGTACCGAATAGCCGCCCGGATCAGCAAGTTGATCAGTGGCAGTGGGAACACGAATGTCGCAGAACCGATGTTTGGAGCAGACGAGTTCTGGAGTGGAGACCGCGCTCTTGGTAAGCGTAGCATAGGACGCGCTCCGGCCCGATGGACCGACGACTGCGCAAGGTCGCTGGTGGAAGCTGGATGAGAAACGGAAGGACCGGATCTGGCCAAAATGGGAGGACTATGTCCAGCAGGGATGCAATATGTTGAAGAGAATATTTCGTAGTCGAGCCAAGTCATCTCACTTTTTCTATAAAAAGTGAAACAATACATCTCTAAAAACGTCTATCATAATTGTTCCCTTATATCCAGTCACAAATCACAAG
>PQWD01004764.1:181742-210288 GCA_019425675.1 Leucinodes orbonalis | reverse complement strand
AAATTATAGCGGGGAGTTTATTTCATTTGTTGATTTTATGAAGTGATATTTTGCGGGCGGGGAATTTCTCGATTTTCGTTGCGGGATTCCCCTGTGGATGGCTCGAATAGGAATATTTTAATAATGTGAAAATTATTGTAAGAGTAGATTTTAGATATTATTTTAGATAGAATAGAGCAAATTAATAGCGTGTGAACATATCTCACCGTAAATAGTAATCGCCTTTATATAATATGTATTAGTTTCACTCCATGTACTCGTATTTATGTTATATTTACATTATATGCTATGTAAATCTTCTTTACTTTTGGCGACAAAATAGCTTGTAAGCTGTATACGGCGCTTTTAATAAGATCCACTTCAATCACCCTTCTATTGAACTTTGCTGTAGATACTATAACTGTTGGACTATTGAAGCACGGTGATATTCTTTACCTATTACGATAACACTCGTTGCGACAACAAATGGACGCAACAGAGTGATAATATTATTGGAACGCCACCACACGATTCTACTTTACAACTTTACTGACTTTTCATTCAATGCTCTTTGAATATATGCTTGATACTTAAGTTTATTATTTAAATTTCCGCGTAAATTATAACGCACACAAACTTACGCTCTTTTGTAATCTGATGATGATAACATTTACTATGTGAGATAAATTAATGCATTTATAAAGACCCTGACGACTTTCATAAGCGTCAGGGTTTCTATGTATAATATGTATGTATTTACAACAAAAAAAATGATTATCAGTTGTTTAGTATCCATATTACAGGCTATAAGCTTAGTTTGGGGCTAGATAGCGCTGTCTGAGTGTCTGAGGATATTTATTTATTTATAAATCCATATGCTTGAACTATTTGTGCTTTCGTGACATTGGAAATGGAATCAATGTTTGTAGTGTCTTTCTTAGCTGTAACCCGACCTCACATAATAATAAGCCCAGGACTCCTTTTTTGCTTATTAATTATATTAAATTGCTTAGAATTTTGTCATGCCTGCATGTGACAATGACCGACCATTGCGATTTTTGCTTAAATTCGACGGTTACCGATCGTCCACCTACTTCTCAAACTACGACATTGATTTAACTACATCCAGAGGTGTATCATATATTTTTTAAATGTATGAACTGTTGTAGCGTATCACAAATTGCAAAGAATAACTAACAATCTCTTACAACACTACTTTTATATGAGCGCGGTTGTGTCACGCGCAACTCTATCCTGAGTACCATCGGACACCGTTGGGACTCACCTTTCATACGTCACTAGATTTTCCTGCATGTAATAATAATAAATATCCACTGACATTAACACAGCGCCATCTAGCCCCAAGTTAAGCGTGAAGCCTGTATTATGGGTACTAAACAACGGATAAACTTAATTTTTATTTTTTTGTAAATACATACATATGATACATAAAAACACCCAGACCATTACAAACAAACATGTTCATGAACAAAAAAGTATGTACTGGCCCGGGATCAAACCCGGAACCGTAGGTGTTGCAGCCGACGTCTCAACCGCAACACCAAATAGGTCGTCATGTCTCCACCTAGCTGCATCCTTGGCCATTACTTAATTTGTTTCCATTGTTATTTTTTCTTATTTATTTTATTGTATTCCGATTAAGAGCGTCGGTGGCTCAATGGTGTGAACTGTCACCCTCCTACCGGGAGGGCTGAGGTTCACCGACACGTACCAATGAGTTTTCGAATTATTACGTTATCCGACTCTTTTACGGTGAAGGTAAAGATCGTGAGGAAACCTGCGCACGCCTGCGAAGAGATTGAAAGGTTGTGCGTGAAGTCGTCCAACCCGCACTGGGCCCGCGTGGACGACTAAGGCCTAAGCACCCTATACGGGTAGGCTCGTGCCCCTCGGCGGGGACGTTTAATGAGCTGATGATGATGATGATTCCGATTTAATTATTTGTGGAAATTGAATTTAATAAGGCTGATCTTGACATGTATATTTAATTTGATTTGTAATATATAGCCCCTTGGTAATATTGTTACTAACCACCATGAGTCCCTGTAACTTGATTCAATAAAGATATTATTATAATTTACAAATGAAATGATGTGAAAAATATTCTGATTTCGCAGATTTACTACGTGGGCCATTCGCCAGTGAAATGGGACGTCTGTCTTGACGAAATTAAACAAGGGTAAATTTCAGTTAAGACAAAAAATGCCCTCCCGTCTCCGGCTAGGAACCGAACATCAGTCATGCGATGCCCTTGGGAACTGAGTTATTAAACCGGGAAGACCCGACATAAATAAAACTCAGGGAATTAAGCTTGGCTATTGTGATTTTACCTGAGGGATATGAATAAGGGCTATGAAGGTTAACCTTGTGGCAACCTCGCCTTGTTTTTAATACTTTATTCTTTTGATATACGAGTTATTATGATGACTGATGTGGTGTAATGTAGATTTAATTTATTTTATTCATATGAGAGCGTCGGTGGCTCAATGGTGTGGACTGCTGCCTTCCGATCTTGAGAACGCAGGTTCGAATTCCGCCACGTACCAATGTGTTTTCGAATTTTCGAAATTATATGTACGTTATCCGGTGTTCTTACGGGAAGGAAAACTGAAGTGTTCCTTACTTCAGTTTTGTCTGCGCACGGCTGCGAGGATATTCAAAAGTCGTGCGTGAAGTCGGCCAATCCGCACTGGGCCCACGCGGACGACTAAGACCTATACATCCTTTACGGGTAGACTCGTGCCCCTCGGTGGGGACGTTTAATGGGCTGATGATAAAGATTATGAATATGAGAGACAATAGATAGGTCAATATACTAGGTAGTAGGTACCTACAAAGGAAATATAGAATATATTAATTTTTTTATAAATCGTTACTTCTGTATATAACAATAATGTCGTCTTGAAATCTGTTACCGTTAATAAAATGTTTTGGAGTATACTCGTAAGGAAGCCCGATTGAAACATCGACATTTCCTTGTGTATTATGTTGGTAGATCAATACTCGCAATAAAGCAATTTAATGGGTCGACATGAGGGTGTTCACAATTTCCCGGCGTCTGCCCATGATTCTGGATGCCAGGGTTGTCTACACAGAACATATTTCTCCTATTATTAAATCTGTGGTTGTCCATTTTTACAATATAAATATATTTCATCATCATCAGCTCATTAAACGTCCCCACATTATCTTTGTAAAGAGCATCGGTGGCTTAATGTTGTGGACTATTTTCCTCATACCGGGACGAGGCGGGGTTCAAATACCGCCACGTACCAATGTGTTTATGAATTATCGAAATTATATGTACGTTTTTCGACGCTCTTAAGGTGCGGGAAAACATCGTGAGGAAACCTGCGCAGACCTTCGGTGAGATTCAAAGATTGTGTGTGAAGTCATCCAACCCGCTAGTGGGCCCGCGTGGACTTTAGGCCTAAGCACCCTTTATGAGTAGGCTCGTGCCCCCCGATAGGGACGTTTAATGAGCTGATGATGATAATGAAAGGAATAACGACAAAACTTACTGTACATAGGTAGCATCATCATCATCATCAGCTCATTAAACGTCCCCACCGAGGGGCACGAGCCTACTTGTATAGGGTGATTAGGCCAATAATTATTATTACGACTAATCGTCCACGCGGGCCCAGTGCGGATTGCACGACTTCGCACACTACCTTCGAATCTCTTCGCAGGCGTGCATGAAGGTTTCCTCACGATGTTTTCCTTCACCGTAAGAGCGTCGGATAACGTACATATATTTTCGAAAATTCGAAAATACATTGTTACGTGTTGGGATTTGAACCTCAGCCCTCCCGGTAGGAAGGCGCCAGTCCATACCACTGAGCCACCGAGCGAAAAACATATATTTCAGTTCAGTATTTACCATTAATAAGTGGTAACCCTATAGGTCGATTATACACGACGTAAACAGCGCTCAGCCGGTGAACAACGCATGCCACAATGGGCGACCCATCAACTTCCCGCTGACAAATCTATTGTGTCAATTTGCTGCAAGCCCCTGAACTGTATTAATATCTATTAATGGAACCATAAATTACTTTATGCGATTTCTCCATGCCATGCTTTTGATGTCGATGGAGAGCCAAAAAGCTGAATTTCTTGGTTCATTAAATCCATTTGGTAGAATTTAAAAATATCAAAATTTTGTTACATAATATTTTTGATATTGACAACCCATTTGGTGTAATGGTTGAGACTGCGGCTACTTCACAAGGGTTCCGGGTTTGATTCCCGGAGAGTAAAAACATTTGTGTGCATAAACATGTCTGTTTGCAATACAAAATAATGTATGTATTATTTTATGCGCGTCGGTGGCTCATTGGTATGGACAGCCTTCCGATCTGGAGGTTGCATGTTCAATCCTGCCACTTACCAATTTCTTTTTGAATTTTGCGCAATTATATTTTATCCGACGCTCTTACTATAAAGGAAGACTTCGTGTGGAAACCTGCACACGCCTACGGAGAAATTAAAATGTAATATTATATCGAATAAAAGTACAACATACGTGTTTCATATAAAATTAGCAGGTAATTGCTCTATCATTTCAAATTACAAAACTATCGCGTGCCCATTCAGTAATGATAGACAACAGCCAACTCAACGTTTGAGTTACACGGAACGGACAGCGGGAATTTACTATACCATCAACCGTCAGGAACTTTGAAACTTTCATTTCGGTGTTCTAACCGCCGACTTCCAGTTGGAAATTTGAATTTAAAAGGTTAGAAATTTGAATTTAATGTTAATTGCAACCGAGTTGTTGGCAAAATAACTGAAGATGCTTCTTTGTAGACTATATCGATAATCATTTTGAAGGTACTCGCAATCGTCACTGAAAGTGGTTAAATTACCATAATTGAATCTTACTTGAGGTTATTCAAATTTCAAATAGGTCTAGTGCATTTTGGCTAAATATCGTCGTTGATCTGCAGGATATACTACTTTTAGGCAAAGCTGGCATTGAATTTTACTTCTAAGATATTTTGAAGTCATTATTTCCACATATAAAATGGAATCAATCATCTAGCAGTGACTTTCCTTACAAGTACGGCAAAGATTTAGGAAAAACCCAATGTGGTATGGAAGTTGCCTTCCAAACTATGAAGAAACTCGATCTTTTGAATTTCGGCCTAAAATATTATAAGTCCTATTAAGCCTATTAATCTGAACTAAATCCCCGTGAATTTTCTTACAAAATCTTAGTATTATCTGTAAGTAGACCAGAAATGCGGTGCAGAACCAACCTTGCAGCTAATGGTAACAAATTGCACTCCAGGATACTGCGTCGTCGTTGCGAAAACAAATAGGTGACGTTCACATTAACCTCCTCCGCCTGGGATATTGTAAAACATCTGTTGCTGGTTTCTGATACCCTAGTCTATAACTATATACCTACAACTAGAAATATCTATACTAATATATAAAGCTGAAGAGTTTGTTTGTTTGTTTGAACGCGCTAATCTCAGGAACTACTGGTTCGATTTGAAAAATTCTTTCAGTGTTAGATAGCTTATTTATCGAGGAAGGCTATATATCATCACGCTACGAGTAATAGAAGCGGAGCAGCAATGAAGAATGTTTCAAAATCGGGGTTTTTTTCATACTTGGAGCGTCCGCTGCGTACGCTGAGTAAACGGTTAAAGTTTCACAAAAGTCATGTATGAGAGTATTGTTCTCCTTTTAAAGGTCTACAAAAAAGTCATAAATCTATCTTTTAAGGTTAGCTCACTATAACATATTTTTTGCTAAAAAATTCTGAAATTGACCCGAAACCTTTAAAGTTGGAGGGAGGGAAAATCCTATGTATAGTGATAAATGAAAGTACCGTGTTATCCCGAATTTAATGCGAGCGAAGCCGCGGGCAAAAGCTAGTAATAAATAATACGCAAATATACGACTAGAACAATTCGTATATAATAATTCGTATATATTAACTAATTATATGTTTCTTATACCGTAGTTTCTAACTTTTCATTTAATACAACTAGAAACTCAAGTAAGTAAACATTTTGCTAAGTATTAAACAACATAAGTTTGGTACGTCTTCCAGTACAACATGGCAATTAGGAGATTGGCGCGTAACCCACCACGCGAAAATAAAACCCAATTCATCGGCTTTTAACGTCCCACTGCAGGGCAAAGGCCCGCTGGCACAACAAAGATCGAGTGTGGGGCTCACTCCGGAGTGATTGTTAATGACTACCATCCTAATATTGTAGCCGTACGCTGAATGTGCCCTCCAAATCATCTTCTGTTTTAGAAAATCTATATTGGTAACTATAGTTTTTGTCATAAATAACATCGTATATCACATCAGCTCATTATACGACCCCCCCCAAAGTGGCACGAGCGTCCCCGTAAAGGGTGTACAGGCCTTAGTCGTCCACGCGAACCCAGGTGGCCGACTTCACGCACAATCTTTGAATTTCTTCGTAAGCGTGCGCAGATTTCTTATGATATTTATCTTCACCGTAAGAGTGACGGATAACGTATAATTTTATATAATTTCGTATATTCGAAAAGACATTGGTACGTGGCCGTATTTGAACCTGCCACCAGATAGGAAGGCAATAGTTCACACCAATGAGCCACCGACGCTCTCATAGTAAATTATATAATATGGAGACTGATATGACGAAATATTACAATGATAATTCGGTCCAATAACAATTTTACCAAGTTCCATCTCAGTATTACCAGTAGACGTTATTATTTGTGTACCCGTGCAATCTAAACTAATTTATGTAAGGAAAGACTCGTTATCATTAAGCTAGGTAACTGCATCATTCCGAGAGGCGGTAACAAATCGGTGACGTCACAGGAGATGAATAGGGCCGCTACATCAAGCGCCGCAGCGCGTCTGCAATGTTGTTGCGAGTCATTTCAAGTGTACACAATCTTGGATGCAAATTATAGCTTTTTATAAATTTAGAATCTTCTTTTTTCTTTTCAAATTATAACGTGTTGTTTGAATTTAAAAAAGATTAAAGTTAGGTTTTTCTGTTTACTAACGCGTAGAAAAAAATATATGGATGTAAGACGCAAATAAAGTTAGATTTGCCTGATAGATCTACAGATCAAATACGGATTTACATATATTATGTAAATATTTATTTTTATTTATTCCAATTACACAATGAATAATTAATTAGATAACAAATATACTCTTTAGTTTATTGATACTCGGTACGCAACTGAAGCTGAAAAGCTAAAATTAAAAATAACAGCAAGGCTATATATTCGCAAATTCAACCCCACCTTTGATACTAATAACCCTTTAAAAAATGCAGTTCAAATTACCAACCATCAGGACACTTCTTCAGATCTTTTTGGTGATTACACGAATTTGGATTTGAGTACGCAACGTCTCGGTGAATAGAAGATACTGTTTTCTGACGTCCCTACCAGAAACTTCACAAATGTGGATTTAGGTACCGTTGGAAATATTTTACAGAGCGCTACGGAGGTCTTCGAAAAAGGAGTATGTACTATTTAAACGAAAGGGAATGCATTTATATGCCTTAGAATTGCAAACATTCATAGGCTGCGGTGTCGTTCACTATCTGGGTAATTAAAACATTACTACAAAAACGACTCTACCCCGTTTGCTACCTCAAATGAGAAAAAAATATCCGGTATACTTTTCACTCCTTAAAGCCTCCAATTATAAAAGGCATAACTATATTTTTTTTAATGAAAGCATATGCTGGTACAATAGTATTATAAATTTGATCATTTCCGCTCGTATGTCAGACGTGATGTAGTTTTTGCTCAGATGAAGAATTTTGATTTTAATTGAATGATAACTTGTGAATTACATAGGAGGCAATATTCGAACCTAATCAAATACACATTGGGATCATTATCATGGTTTGTTCAGTGGGCTATGAACTAACTCAATATCTGAATTGACAAGGATAGTAGTACCTTATAACAAAGGTGTGATTACAATCTAACGGGCGTATAACTATTGTTGTCAACTGAATTGACAGAGAATTTATTATGTATGCAGCTTCATCGGTAAAGCCATTACTCGTAGAAAACCGTCCAATAATGATACGATTATGACGACTCATTTTGTGTTGCGGTTGAGACGTCGGCTGCTACACCAAGGGCTCCGGGTTCGATCCCCGGGCAGTACATGTCTGTTTGTTATTGTCTGGGTGTTTTCTATGTATAATATATGTCGGAGCACGATATACTTTATAAACAAAATGTATTAACAGTATCGTTGGCGATATAGTTAATGCTAACGATTTATGTTAATATTGAGAATCAAACTGTTTAGTTTACTAAAATCAAGTTAGGTTTGAGAAGTAAAGAAATAATAATTAAACTTAACTCTTTTATTGCAATATTACAATACAACAATTAGTATCTTACTTACATGACTAGCACGACCCAAATCTCAAACCAGAAGTGCCATTCAATCATTGGCTCCACATTTCGGCGCTTCACACGCCGCCATCTTACGCCATGTCAAACTTACATTTCGTCGTATAAACTATGGCGCTGCACGCGCATCCAATAATGATGACATTAAGATAATTTGCAACTAGACGCTTACAAATATATGCTTAATTAATAACTTAATTAATTAAGCTTATTCCATAATTATGAATCCAAAAAGACAACAATAAGTGTTTAACAAAATAACTTTCTATTCAAGGTTGCCGGAACTTAACAATCAAAAAATGGATTACAAAACATCCTAATATGAATTCTTAACTCAACAAGTTATTTAATTATAGTTAATATTCACTACATATTTTAATAATATTTATCGGTATAAAGATTTGTTATTAACAAAACAGATTTCTATTGAAGATTAATAAAAACATTAGTTAGTTGATCTAAATACACATATAGTTTCGCTAATCTCGTGTTGGTTACTTATTGATCAATACAGCATTACTTTAATTCAGTAATGCTGGAATAATTATTCTACTGTTTAAATTAAGCTTTAAATTATTTAATGATTTTATAGGAGGTGTTACATAAATTATGAATTATAAAATGTAATTAGAACAATCGCCGCCACAGGAAATATGCTAATGTTTGATGTCAAAACACTGTTCCTTAAAATCGGTAAGGATTAAGTTGCAACGTTACCAGTTAAATGTATTGTTAAATAATATTTGATGAATTATCTATCGATAATAAATTGGTTGCGGCGACATATATATAATGTATCTAAGTTGTTATCCGTTGTTAGTACCATAATACAGGCTTCAGCTTAACTAACTTATGCGCATGATAGATGGCGCTGTGTGAATGTCAGTGGATATTTATTTATTATTATTATCATGAATTCGTGTTTCGTAGAAGAATGTGTCTCGATATGTTGTAAACCTAACGTATAACACGATGAGTTGTTGCTGACTTTGGTGTGTATAACTTTAGTGTGTTAAATGCAGTGGCCTGCATGGTACAGACCTATTCCTTAAATCTTGGTTGTGAGGAGCACATCAGCGTAAAAAAACTGTTTTCGTAACCAGGAACCATGTTACACTAAATTTAATGCATGTGAGCTGCTGGAAAAAGTTATTTTAATTTTGCATTTACCAGTTCATCAATTTGTAAACATAAAATTAGTGAGGATATTTTTCAAAAAAGCTAAGCATAACAAGAATAAGATTTCAAATTTGGAATACCAGTTCGCATTGGACAGGCAATCTAACTAGTCATTTCGTTAGCGACAACCGGCAAGCGGACAGTAATTCGGGTGAATACGGCGTATCGGGCGGTCCGATCATGTGCCCTGGTAATTGGGCCAGATGTGGATCTCAACCGAATCAATTTGTCAAATTGCGTCTCGAATGTGGCCAATAAAGGAGGCCGCGTTACACGGCCAACGTCTTCTGGGTGGGGTTAATTTGTGCCAATATGATCACGCGTCACATCTTATGTCGTATGCCCCACGTTTGTTACATCGGATGATTGTGGGTTGTTGAATGTCTCATGGTTTGTTTTAGTTGGGTTGATTTACATGAAAACTAAGAGGTCTTTGTGTGACATTGCAAGGATCTGTATGTATGAGTATGGTGTGGTGTTAAATTGGAGCTGAAGAGGACCATATTTTGAACTCATATTTATATATTAGTCTGATATATTTGGTTAAAGCGGATAGTTGTGGCTGTTAGGGATAAATGGAAATTATTAGGAAAGGCTTTTATTCTGCAATCATAATGATATTAAGTTTCCCATATAATTTTTTATCTTTATGAGATGGCGGTCGCGTTTAGTCTAGTAGGGCTGTTAATATCCAAAGTTGAGTTCTGGTGGGTTCTTAGTTATTAAGTTTATTTATTCCTTTGATTTAGTTAAGGTGTTTTTGGATTTTCGATGACAGTTGACCTTTTTCAATGATTAAAGTAATGAATATATTTGACTCATGTCTTATTGACTACTAATCTGAAGAAAAAAGTTTGTGCACACTTAAGTGATAATTAATATATTACTTTAATGATTGGTTAGTACGGTTTTTCATTGAATTTTCATTTTATTGACCGCTATATATTTTAAGATGTGAAGTATAAGGATATTACAATTCTCGACCTTAGAAGGCCTATTCCTACAAGGTTTACCAAAGATTCGAGTATTTATCCATACAACTATTACGATGAATACCCCCTTAGTACTATAGTTAATTAGAGTCAATGGATACCGATTTCTATTGAGAAACGGTCTAATTGGAACGAGTTTGACTTTAGTTTAACACTTCTATTACCATCTACAAGTTTAATTCAAATTCTATTCAAGTTATATTTGAATTATCAACATTTGTAAACTTTAGAATATACATTTTGTTTTCAATATGAGCTGTGACCCATTTTACCATCTTTTAAGACGTAAAGTAACTAAACATATACTTGTACTTCGCTTGGTAGGCGAGTTTATTAATCAAAGATAAAAACATTTGAAACATTGTTTTCAATATTTTAACTCTTATACCCTTCAAATCGTAGTTGAATTGAAAAACTGATAATCAAAGTAAGATCACTGCGTGGTCCGTGGTTTTTGGGTTCGAAATCGATTGAGAGAGGCCGCATGCTGAAGGTTAGTAAGTCAGGAAGCACTAAGTGCATTTTTTTCCAATTTGAAACCACATACTAAGTCGCCTGATTGCCTTAAAAAATATGAAGTTTTCACGTTTCGAGGAACACGTTTATTCACTTACGAATATTACGTATAAATTTCCCAGTGAAGTAATTTATTTGAGTGATGATTGTCCAACAATCATTTTCCAAACTTCAATGGTGAGTCGTAGCAAATTAATGTTCTTATTACAAGCTCGTTAACACTCATTCATTGCTGGACTAGTTGAGAGGACTTAGATCCTAACTCAGGCCTGTACGAATGCAGAGTTAGTCAAAACGACTTTGATATGCGACAGGATTTATAACATCTGAGCTCTGACCTCGACCCCAAAACACAAAGATTCCTTAAGTTCAAAGATTTCAATAAAGAATGCAACAATTCACAATGAGAATGCCAACAAAATTTTAACATGCAATAAAGACCCCAATATCGGGGTCGTTTCCCGGAACTTGGGGGGAATCCGATAAAACCATACAAACCCCGAACCCGAAATATCACTAGGAGCACACGGTGCGCCAATAAAACGGTCCAAGATTGCCGACCGGACGCGTGTAGTGGTAAAATATCCCTTTATTGATAATATCGGCCGACCGCGATAATAAATAGGCCCATTTAATTGTCCGGAACCCGGATTAGGCCTTAACGGTTGGATGAACCGGATTATAATGTCCGAGCATTGATTATACGTATGCTATAGTCGGTTAAGGGAATAGGGAAAATAAAGCATAAAGATATTAATATGTATATAGTGGTGATTAAGCTTATAACGGTTATGTGTTCTAATAAAGATGCTATGGATTATTTTAAGATGAAATATGGTCTTTAATTGCGCTTTTTTTCAAGCTGGTTGTCTATTTAGGTTTTATGATAATTAAATTACACTTTAAGCAATTGATTCGAAAATAATTTACAATTTTTCGGAATTATTAGAATTGCAAATTAAATCGATGTTATTCATTAGTGTTAAAGAGTAGTATTTAGGATTTATTTACGTGTATAAACCTTAAATATTTTTTTCATGCCTGACATGACAGAGCGGGCATTGGAGGAGACCTATAACTGATAGACAGTTTATAATCCCCATCAATACCGCACTGCGCCCATCACTCGAGACACAGACGTTAGTCTCTTATTCCGGTTATTTCACTAGCTAGCCATCCCGAACACAAAAGTACAAAACACTCCTGTTTCACGAGACATTATCTGGCACTGCGGTGGTACCTACCTAGACGACTAAATATTGAGTCTACCACAAAGAGCCAGAAAGTAATCATATTATATGTTAACATTGAAACCCCCAAGGTCAGTTGCCCTTTGGCCAGCACCAGGCAATCACCATTAACAATTCAGCGTATAATACTTTCCTCACCGCGAAGTATCTCGTAAATCCAGGCTTATCAAAAATTTAACCAACATATGCCCATAAACTTACATCTTGATATCGTATTCTACCGCTACGGAACAGTGCGGAAAAACTTTAACCGACTTTTGTCTCATAATGCCTAGTCGCGGCTGAAACTTCTAGAACTTTCCGACCCACAACTTGGGTGTGCTAAATTTAATTAATAACCCGGCACTTTCCGGTACATTTACGGTAGAAAATGAAAGCGCTGGAGTGATCTTGATTCGCGCAATTAGATTTGCGCAATCAGGTTTGATCTATGATATATATTTTGGTCATTTGATATTGATATTTTTTATGTACTTATGAACGTCAAAAAGAATACAAAAAATACAGTAAAAAATACATTTAAAATACCAAAGTAAAGCACAATAATGAATTTCGATACTTGGAAAAAAGCGCTTCGGCGTTTTGGCCTGTTGAGAAAGAAGCACCCAAGAAAACTCAACAAAACAGCCTTTTTTAAACAATGATTTTAATGTACAGATATTTTACAAACACTGAAGTAGATGAGCAGTTTAATACTATGGATTTTTATCACATAAATATATGTCAATAGTATAGTACCCTTTTTTAGAAAGGTAGTTTTTTATTCTAGCTTTCAACATGTGTAAAGGTAACTCGACAATATTTTGCGGTACCTTATTGAAAAACTTTATACATCTTATTAACCTACTTTATGTAGTCTCAAGTCTGGAACAGCAAGTTTGTTTCTATTTCTAGTATTAAAATTGTGTGAGTCACAATTTTTTTCAAGGTATTTACGGACGTAAATTAAATTTTCATAAATGTTGTGATGCTACAGTCATTATATTTATTTCTTTAAAAAGTTCCTTAAGAGAGTCACGTGGTCTAAGGTTGTACATAAAACGAATAGCTCTTTTTTGTAGAACAAATATTGTATTAATGTCGGCAGCTGAGCCCCACAACAATGGACCATACGACATGACACTATGAAAATGATTCAATATGAGGCCCCCATTGTAACTGTGAATCTAAAGTTATACCAAGAAATGCAGTGGAGTTTACAAGTTCCACTTGATCATTATTCAGAGTTATGTTGGTCTCGAGCTGCCTTACATTGGACATAGTGAATTTTGTACATTTATTTTTTTGCATTAAGTAAAAGATTAGTAGCAGTAAACCAATGCATTACTTGAGACAGAGCTCTAACTTTAAAGTAACGTTAAAATAACTAATACTACATCAATTTAATTATTTCATCAAGGTTCTGAGATAAATCCCCAAGTAGAACAACCATTTGTAGTGCGTGAACATGTGAGCTACCATAATATTAGTCTAGATGTTTTTATGTTACCTAATATATGCATTTACGAAAAAGTACGTAGGTATATTAGAACCACAGACATCAGAATATACATTAGACTGGACAAGCCGCCAAGTTTGTAGGCAGTCCCAGTGTCGCAATTTATTTTCGGTTCTTACCTGTGAAAAGTTATTATATTTCTTAGTAAATTTATTGATTCATTGCGATGACGGTATGTTACAATTGCACAAGATGGCATTTTGGCAAAAAACGGTAATTTTTTCTAATATTCGTGCGTCTTGACTCGTCTCACAGAGCGTAAACTGGTAGCCAGTGTATGCTCGTTGAGCTTACAGTTGTCGCACTTTAAACGCGGCTTGCCCCATCTCCTGTATTGGGAAATCTGTGATTAGAACGCTGGTGACTTATTGGTGTGTACTGTTGCCTACCAATCTTGAGGGTGCACGTTCAAATCCTACCACGTAGGTACCAATGTATTTTAGAATTTTCGAAATTATATGTACGTTTATCCGACGCTCTTACTGTGAAATTCAAAAGGTTTTGTGTGAAGTTGGGTAATCCGCACTGTGCCCACACGTGGTCGACTTAGACCTTATACGAGTAGGCTGGTGCCCCTCGGTGGGGGAGTATGGGCTGAAGATGATGATATAAGTATGTTTGACCGGTGGTCAGTACCCATAATACAAGCTTAACTGAGGCCTTGACTGCGCTGTATTAATACAGCGCAGTCTGTAAATATTTATTTTAAAGAAGTAAATTGATTTCCTTTAGCCATAAGCTCGGATAAAAAACAATAATGGTTATGTTTTGGATAATCTACTTTAGGCAGCCGAAGGTGATCATTTTATCTTTCTTTCCTTCTTAATAGCTTAAGAAATGGTCTAGATTGAAACAGACCGGTGTTGTCCCCTCTGCCCCTATTCAATCGAGAATGCATGTATGGGCAATGGAGCGATCATGTGGCCACGGTAGTATCCGCAAAGCTTCCCATGAACCCATTGTTACGGTTGTCTTAACGAGGGAACTTATGAATATCGAACACATAGCTAACTTAACTAAGTTATCTTCTGTCATGACCTGGCATATCACATACCACCAGGAGAGCGCACTAAACTTTATGACATAAAATACTATACATTAATACATGATAAAATTTAACCACGTTCCAATGTTTCCCTTTTTCACCCTAAAACCCCAATTTCGTACACAAGCATAGCCAGCTCTGTTCCTTTCTACATCCCTAAACACCAATACAAACCGAAGTTTGAAACGAAACCAATACGCAGAATATAAAACAAACGGCCCAATACACGGAATAATCACTTAATTTCCCGCTCAGTTAATAAAGGTCCCCTTTAGTCGTCGATTTTCCGCTGAACTAAGTCGGGCTGCGGGATCGGACGGGATCCGTACTCCGCCGGGATTTACACCCCGTTAGAGACGGAATGGTAGTATCGGCTAATATAGAGCGGGTCGTTAGCGATCGCAATAAAATTTAACTCGAACGCAATCTGCGGCTTCCGGCATACCGAAGACGCCGAGAGCTTCACGAGTGCCGTTTGATTCTTTGAACTGATGCGCTTTTGATCTGTGCGGAGTTTATTCTTTGCGATTTTAAAATTGTTCAAATACTTTTGTTTTATTTTGTTTTTTTGTAGATTTTGATCAATGACGTGATAAATGGAACTCCATGACCTTGTTGCCTCGATCATCACCTAATCGTGAACCCTGAAACATTAGTTGAAATGTCATATTTATCTAAGTATAACACTTATACAAGTGAAAGTTTGTAGGTCGCTGAAACGATTTTAGTTCAATTTGCCAGGAAATTAGCTAACACATAGGCTTTGATTTGCTAAGGGAAAATATCGAATACCGCTGGTAGCGCTGCATTTCACAGCTAGTACTTGGTGTAAATTCGTACTCAGATCCCTTCTACTTACAATTCAAACTGCCCAAAAGAAGAGTAGGCTGTCACGACTGGACTCTTCCTTGACATTATGCCTATGCATATTCCAAGTATCATTAAAATGGGAGGGCAGAATAATGTTGACATGTTGTAAATGAAAATACAATAATTAATAAATTATTATGTGCCACCGCAACTAATGCCAATTTCTAAATAAATATGCGTTGCTTGACTTTAATAGTATTAAAATCCCCTAGACACGGTTTCGTGAGAAACTACCTTGGTTTTTTTGTAGACAAATGACAATAGACAATTATATAAACGATATCAAACTTCATCTTTTAATATACGAGTATAGATAGTACGAAGTCAATAAACGGGGAAATCACTGACTGACGTTAATTTCATGCATTTTAAAGCCATTTGGGTAAGCCTTTTCATTCCTTAACGATCATTCATCGTTATTTCTAGGCCGACAATAAAAATAGGTTGTCATCATCATTGCCTTTACATATAAATTATCCATAAACCTTTTTGGAATATCTATTTTGTGCTCAGGCTTTAAGCCTGCAATTAAATCAAAATAGAAGCATCGTTTGCACGATAATCTGTGTAGATTGCACGGAAATCAAACATCAAACTAGTCTAAACGATCACCGCAGTCGTTCTATTATGAGGGTAGTCTTTGTTTCAATGAACATAACAGTATCATTATATTAAAGAGTGAATGGGAACGATTAAGTGAAATTATTTGTTCAAAATTAATTCCATTAGAAGCGTTAAATACCCTATTAACAGTTCACTTACAATTACATTGCTACATTATTTCCTTTCATGTTGTAGTTCTGTTCAAATTATTATACTAGGAAAATTCGAAATGAATGTTGAAATACGTTGAAAATGTCTAAATAATGAAATTTATTTTTGTTATCATATATTTTTCATTTTATCCGTAACAGAACAAAGGTTACTGCCATAGCCCGCCGGATCAGTACCTAAGTTGAAGTGGCAGTGGGCTGGTCACAGAACCGATAGTCTTTAGAGCAAACGAGTTCTGCAGTGGAGACCGCGTCTTGGCAAGCGTAGCGTAAGACACCCTCCAGCCCGATGGACCGATATCTGGCCCAAAATGAGGGCAGACCTCTGGGCAGAAGTGGACTGCAATAGATTGCACAGAAAGAGATTTTTTGATCAAAACATTGTACCTTTATTTTTTTTACATGTTTCCACTAACCTAGTAATAAGCAGACCATATAACCTAACGAATATTAATGAAGTACAATATCCAAACTGAACAATGCCTCTAAAAGTCTGGATGCTGAATGCTGTTTTAATACCCCACAAAACGCTTTCCAGTACATTTCGGTTGAATAAACATACAGTTGTGAAGAATAGGCGAAACGAGCGAAGGCTGGTCAGCGGCGGCATGTTTTACACGGCGCAAACACAAATATTCACGATCCGTGCCCACTGTATCAGAAAGTCACGGGGAGCAACCCACAACAAGAGAACTAGCGTCAGCGAGAGCGAACTCATACGAAATGTATGGAGTTATGGTCATGACTGTCATTACTAAATACATAAGGTCGGTTTTTTTTTTATAAAATAGGGAGGCAAACGAGCATGCGGCTCACCTGATGGAAATTGTCACCGCCCATGGACATTTGCAACAACTAAGGTCACAGGGATGCGTTGACAGCCTTTGAAGGACGCCATGTCATATCGTTCCGAAAACGTTTAATAGAACAACTTAAAAGTCACGTAAACATAAGATTTTCCATTCTCATCATTAAACTATAACTACTAAGCCATTTGTGAGAAGAGCAAATTTTGGGACATATATGACTATTTTTTCTCGCTATATTTATACGGCAAATAAACATCACGGTTCTCAGCTTTTCTTATCCAACACATTGGACTCCAACGTATGTATATTATATCTAAAAGTCCTTAGTATTTTATTGTTTCGCCTAATATTCTAATATGATAATATTGTGAAACCAAAGACCAATTTTCAAATATTGCAGAACTGTTCTGTTTTGAAGTTGTTAAATTAATATACTCATGAAATGAGAATTTGAACAAAGTCAAGTGCACTCTCGGGAGTATCTATTTTCACAAAACTGCACCTTTACAAGTTTATATTTCCACACAAATGTAACTATTTACAGTTTATTGCTTGCACCAAAACTACTGGCCGTAGCGGTGCCATTCGTCCGTAAACCGATATGAGTGGAAGTTTGAATTGCAAAACTATAGTGGAGTTGTGGAATTCATGTACTCCGGTGTACAGTGCATTTTGTGCTCTTACGAAGTACGATACGAGAGACGTGGGCCCATTCCAAAACTTACGTATGCAACGGTATCGTTCGAACAAACTTAAAGCACTAGATAGAGGATTGTGCAATATGAATTGTCTACATTTATCTTTGTTCTTAGGGTCAGGTTTTATCTTTACCCTAAATCTATTGTTGTTGTATATGATTCCATACGTCTGAATTTTTGCTTCTAACGACCAAAAGATTGACACATCAATATTAGTGATCTAATCAATGAGGTAAATAAATTAATTTAACTAGGTATACGAGGATGAAAGCTCTATTTACAGCTGGCTAAAATTTAAAAATCTATTATGATAACTATGAAAGATCTTTGCCATTACTTGGCTTCAATTTCCTTTGAGCTCGGTTATAGCAAAAAAATATAAGCGAAATCGTTGTAATCCTCCACAAAGTGACGCTCGCTATAAAGCTTAAAATTTATAAGTCAAAGTTTTGTATGAGTAGATAAACATACCGTTTACACTAATTGTTCCTAATCACAAACACTAAAATTTGGAGTTACTGAATAAATGAATTGACTCGATAGAGTCAAGAATGTACTTGAAGAAACTTCAACCGAAAATTAAGCTATCGAAACTAATTCACACAGAATACAAGAATTTACATTTAAATTAAGTTTCGGTCTTGTTCCTCAGTTTAGACTAGCTCTCTGACAGTGCAACAGAGACGTGGAAATATTATTTGTACAACATTATAGCTTGAATAACTGAACAATTTTAATTTAAAATTTCTTCAGCAATCATATTACAGTTTTTAGTGTGATATTGGATTTGTCAATGCTATTGTTAGGCAAGCCCTGATATGCCATTGGTATTATAAATTCTTATTTGTCGTAGTACCTTCCCATATTATCTTTGTTTGTTTGAACCCTTAAAAGTATATCCTATGGCAGCATATCCTGCCTTTTTAAAATAATCATAAGGTAATGCGCCAACTAAGTTTTATTTCATCTATAAACCAGTTTTACGGTGCAGGTCATATATGTAAGAAATAGAAACAAATATTTGTGACAACAATACAAAAATAGTAAAAGAAAACAACAGTAATTTTTGGCGCTGGCAAGATTCAAAGATTTTGGCAAGGTTTGAAGATATTAAAT
The DNA here is from genome assembly GCA_019425675.1 of Leucinodes orbonalis. NCBI lineage: Eukaryota > Metazoa > Arthropoda > Insecta > Lepidoptera > Crambidae > Leucinodes > Leucinodes orbonalis. The sequence goes on along the minus strand of PQWD01004764.1, from coordinate 191,124 downwards.
ACAGGCTTAATACTAGAATCCTACAAGGGACAGAATAAATCGATTCTTTGCCCATGTCCATTTGCAATTCTAGAAGGAATCAAAATACTTTGGTGGACTATTTAATAGATTCTTTTGTTTAGAACGCCGAGTTGCTTTGCTTAGAAACATTAACGACACTGACTAATTTCACTGTTTAATCATGCCGTCAAAAAACACTAAAATTGTACTGTACTTCCAATCATTTAGATGACGTGGATAAAAACAACTAATTATATGGTGATAAAATATGGCAGCGACGATTTGTCCGAACACACCTCATAAGAATATATGGGAATCTTAAATGTGATAGATAATGTAGACTGAAGCCACTCCTCTCCATTTATATAACCATTAACAAGTAAACTTATTAACTGGAGAAGATTGATTGTTCTATGTTTCGATGAGAGTTGAGGGCACGGGGGCGTCTGACGATTCACAATAATTTATTCACAGTACCCATTGAGTTATCTGTAAACAACGGCAGAGGACATTGTCTGCTCACAATTATTCATAACAATGGATTTCCTATTAGCAAGGTTTGGTTTCAATCATTTCCAATTTCAAAAATTACCCCAACCTAAGGCCCGTATTCTAGAACGAGACTCAAGCTTTGATATTCACTTAAATAGAGTGAGAAAGAGATAGCGCTCGATACGATAAATAGCACTATTCTGTTTTAACTCAATTTAAGTAAAGATCAACGTTGAGTTTCTTTTTAGAAAACGAGGCTAAATCTTAATAATTTCTATTTTTATTTGCCTACCTCTGTTATATAGTGGCTGAGCGTTGAGTTTAAATTGTTATGTGATCTGAGGTGACCGCTATCATCATCATCAGCTCATATTATATCTATCTACCGAGTAGAACGAGCCTACCCGTAAAGGGTGCCTAATCGTCCACGCGGGCCCAGTGCGGATTGACCAACTTTACGCACAACCTTTGAATTTCTTGGCAGGCTTGCGCAGGTTTCCTTACAATATTTTCCTTCATTGTAAGATTGTCGAATAAAAGTACACATAATTTCAAAAAAGACACTCGTATGTGGTGGGATTTGAACCTGCGCTCTTCAGATTGGATGGCAGTCTATTTCAAGACAGTTCCCACCAATGAGCCAGGGTGCCAGTCACTTTGTGCGATTTTCTCAGTTTTCATATGATATTGCAGGTAAAATCAACTGATTTTCTGAATATAAATATGTTATATGTTTAGTTCAGGAGAGCGTCGGTGGCTCAATGGTGTGGACTGTCGCCCTCCTACCCGGGAGGGCTGAGGTTCAAATCCTGGCACGTACCAATGTGTTTTCGAATTTTCGAAAAATATATGTACGTTTTCCGACGCTCTTACGGTGAAGGAAAACATCGTGAGGAAACCTGTGCACGCCTGCGAAGAGATTCAAAGGTTGTGCGTGAAGTCGTCCAACCCGCACTGGGCCCGCGTGGACGACTAAGGCCTAACACCCTACACGGGTAGGCTCGTGCCCCTCGGTGGGGACATTTAATGAGCTGATGATGATGATGATATGTTCAGTGCCTCGGAGGGCACGTTAACCCTTTGCCCGCCAATGACACCCTTAGGCGCCAGAGACAATAGTTTTTCTAATGTGTCTGGATTCCCAGCGTTCAATGTGTTAATTAAACCGTTGATTGCGACTACTACCTTTGTATTGTAGTCGTTCACCCACCTACCCGCACTCAATCCGCAGTTGGGCGATATAAGTTTTAAGATAAATGAACTTTAAACTTCAAACAGTTTCTTTTCTTAAATAAATAGAAAAAAAGCAGACAGCCCACGTGATCGTTAATGGGTTTTCTCGCCTATTGTTACACAGAGTAATTTGTTTCATGGTGATGGCGCCTCTTTATCAAAATATACACTACTGCCAAAATTTACAGTGCATGAACTTCCCTAGAAGGCGTACTCTACCGGAATTAGCATTACGTAAAAACGAAGCTAGATCTTTACCTATACCCTAAGTATGCCAGTCCCGACCCGCCGGGCTCTTGACGAGATTTATGGAGGCTGCAGATGTTTAATAAATGTTTCTTTTTCTTACATTTTCCTACCCGATCCGAAACCTTTTGTTTTCGCCCTTTTTAATACGTCACTACGCTAATGGCTCAATGATGTGATTGATTTATAAATAGAGTTTGAGACGCTGAAATAAGATTGAAAACTAATACTGTTTTGGAATAAAGGGAAAATAATGGGATATAGAGTAACTTACACAGACAATACATGACAAATATTTGTACGTTCGTACGTATACAACATATTATTGTTATAATTTTATTATTTGTTATACACAAAAATGAAAATGTGACCTCATTAAAAATGGCTTTTTTCGGTTTATGATCATTTAATGACCAAACTTTATCTTCTTAATCGATTTATTAATAAATAAGGAAAAAAATCTTTGTATTTTTTTACGTAAACTTACTTAACTAAGCATAAAAAAATTAGTGAAGGGAAACTGAGGCTTCTCGTCAAAGCAGTAATGCTTTAATGGAAAATATGACTTAGTCTTGTTCAATTAAGATACAAGCAAAAATAAATATATTGACCACCACTAACGCGTCATAAATAATCTCCTACAACAATTTTGTAGATTAATAATGATAAGGGACAAGATAATTTTGATGACAGTCGGAATTTCATTCGTAATAGTAATAAATATTAGATATAATATACTACAGCGCCTTCTATAGCCAACATAATGGAAACGCATTATATTTCTTTTGTTACTTATAAACATGCTTACGTATTATACAAACACACCTAAAGATAAATAAATAAAACAGACATGTTGGTTTTCCGGATCATAAAGTTGAATTGGCAGAGGCTGGTCACGTATGTCTCAAAACCGATGGCCGTTGATGCAGACGAGTTGTAGAGTGGATACCGCGTCTTGGCAAGCGTAGCGTAGGACGCCCCACAGCCCGATGGACCGACGACTTACGAAAGACTGCTGGTGGAAGCTGGCTGAGAAAAGCGGTGGATCGGGATATCTGGCGCAAAATGGGGGAGACCTATGTCCAGTAGTGGACTATGATAGTTTGGACAGATGTTTGTTTGGATTAAGATTTTAAATGTTGAATCACAAATTTGTCTAGAAAGCAAAAACTATGTGTGAGAAATTGGAAGGCACGAAAAGTCGTCACAACTTGTTGGCTGCCAACTGAACATTGTTCCTCTAAGTTTTATTCGAAGACGTAAAACAGTTTAAAACGAAATCAGTTATATTGATGCTAGGTAGGTAACTATTTCAACACGACACAGTAGAATAACACAAAAAATTAAATTAATTAGTGGACGGCTATATACCTGTTTTTATTTTGATCGTCGGTGGCTCATTAGTGTGGACTGTTCCGATATAGAAGGTGCGGATTCATGTCCCGCCACGTACGAAAGTATTTTCGGAATTACGAGTACCAATGTTTTATTCCAACGTTCTTATAGCAAAAAAAAAATTCGTGGGGAAACCTGCGAATGTCTACGAAGAAATTCAAAGGTTGTACGTGAAGTCGGCCAATCCGCAATGAGCCCTAGTGGACGACTAAGTTGTATAAACTTTTATGGGAAGACATGTGCCCCTCGGTGGGGATGTATCCCATGACGTGATCTTTCTAATGTCTAACCAATAAACCATTACTTTTGAGTTAAACAAATTTGCATTATTTCTGATACTATTTTCATTTGTAAACATATAGTATTTTTTCGACTGAATATTGTTACCACTAGAATGTCTACCATGGATAAATTTAATTACTTAAGAATCCATTCTGATTTCAGAAGATTGGGGCTTCCAAATTTAAAACATCAGTGTTTTTTTTAACAACAGAATTTTTGTCTTTTGCTTTTTTATTCATTTTCTATCTCTGGGAATCCAGCCTACGGTTTAAATGTTAGAGACATTAGTATAATAAAGAATCATTATTGTTATCTACGGAAGTATTTGACGATTCTTTATATAAAATCAGGCCAAGGCTAGCCCCCGAATAATTCAACATTGTAATACTCACGCATGTATTCGTGTAAAGCTCCCATTTGAGCACTGCCAAGACAGTAAACAATAATTACTATAACAATTATAAACACAGTCATAAACAGAAATAACTTGTAGAATAATATTGTGCTAGTTATTTCTGTTTAATAAATTGAAGTTTTACTAATGAGTTTACTTATATTCCGAAATGGAATGAAAGATATAAAAATTAATATAATTAATGAATCTGATGATAAAACATGGAATAATATCTTCGAAATATAATTTCTAACTAGGATTAGTTTTTTTAGATGTGAAATCTATACTAATATATAAAGCTGAAGAGTTTGTTTGTTTGTTTGAACGCGCTAATCTCAGGAACTACTGGTTCGATTTGAAAAATTCTTTCAGTGTTAGATAGTTTATTTATCGAGGAAGGCTATAGGCAATCATCACGCTACGAGTAATAGAAGCGGAGCAGCAATGAAGAATGTTTCAAAATCGGGGGTATTTTTTCATACTTGGAGCTTCCGCTGCGTACGTTGAGTAAACGGTTAAAGTTACGCAAAAGTCATGTATGTATTGTTCTCCTTTGAAAGGTCTACAAAAAAGTCTGGGAGAGCATATGTCTATCTTTTAAGGTAAGCTCACTATAAAATATTTTTTGCTAATAAAAATTCTGAAATTGACCCCGAAACCTTTAAAGTTGGAGGGAGGGGAAATCCTATGTATAGTGATAAATGAAAGTACCGTGTTATCCCCAATTTAATGCGAGCGAAGCCGCGGGCAAAAGCTAGTGTCTAATAAAGACTGCCTGACTTATTTATTTGCCATGCTGTCAATCTGTTTCAATTATTGGTCTAATCATATTGGAACTTATGCAGTGCTAAAAGTGTCAAATTTAACTCATTACAGTCCACTAATGGATAGGTCTCTCCCATTTTGGCCCATATATTTCTCCGCTTACCTCATCCAGCGAACTTTCACTAGTCGTCGGTTCATCGGGCTGGAGGGCGACCTACGCTACGCTTGCCATGACAAGGTCTTCACTCCAAATAAAAACTCATTAAAAAAATCAAAGGAGTTTCAATTAATTTACTGATATTGGAAGCTACTGGATTTTGTGTGTTATGCTCTTAGTATGGATAGACAATAAATTATTTATTGTCTTAACATTATGTAAGCAAATACGTCCATACCACAGACATCCGAATATACAATTAGACTGGACAAGCCGCCAAGTTTATAGGCAGTCCCAGTGTCGCAATTTCTTTTCGGTTCTTACCTGTGAAAAGTTATTCTATTAATTGGTAAATTTACTGATTCATTGCGATGATGGCATGTTACAATTGCACAGGATTGCATTTTGGAAAAAAACGGTAATTTCTTCTCATATTACATATTTTTAACGCGGCTCGCCCCATCTCTTGTATTGGGAAATCTGTGGTCCATACTAACATAACTTGATCATTAGTAATTATAATTATTTATTAATTAGTGTGACTACCTTCTTGATGTATGTTCTTGAATACTTATTAATATACTTACTTATTAATATAATTACTTCCCAATATACTTTCGAGTGGGATCTGAGTACCAAATAAACTTATCTACGCGAGCAAACAATTTTCGTATAATTATAACTTGCCTTGTTATCTATCATTAGCAAGGGTAGACAGTAGGTCCTTCGGAGATTACAAGTGTCCGCTAGAGGCGAGCAATCAATCTTTCATCGAGATCTGTGTTTCTATGCGCACGCGATTATAGTACTTATCGTTAAGGGTCTACGGGAAAATATTGAACGGAAAGCCGTTAATGCTGGATGAGTATGTCGAATTTGCTGTCGCTGATAGTATAAAGGAATTATTTGATGACATAGCGCTTTGTGGGTCGGACGGTTCAGGTGTCGATTGCAAGACGCGGAATAAGATATAGATGAGTTTCAGTTTTCTGAAGAGTGCTTAGTTACAGAGGAATCTTTAAGAAGAAATATTGCAGAATGTATACAGCATTTAGACAAACGTCGGCGGACATTTTGGCTTTAAACTTGCGTAATAGTATGATGGTGTTTGGCACGCACCTTGGTGTTCTCACCTTGAAAAATTATCAAATCTTTATAATTCATTTCCTAATTTATCGGGGAAATGGACACTGAAAAGGCCAGATTCTCACTTGACTTGGCGTAATACGTTCGAGGTGGTAGACTCGGTACTGAGTCGTCTAGGTAGGGACCACCGCAGTGACAGATAACGTCCCGTGAAACAGAAATGTTATGTGTTTCGGGGTAAGGGCACTGTAGCTAGTGAAACTACAGGGTATAAGAATCCTGTAGATCCTGTCCTGTAAATTATGACATAAAAATTATAATAATTGCGAAGAAGCCTGCTCCGAGAATAACTGTGATGGTGAAATCGTTGCCACAGTTCTCGATACCCCGATTGCCATGTACGTCTTTGTTGCTCCGTGCTAACGTGACCGTCTTTCTATCTTAATTAACTTATTTATACTTGATATATTTAAATACATTATCCATTGCTTAACTATGTGAAATTCCATGATACTAGTTTGATGGTACGAGCCCAAATTCATAGCCTACGTATTATATGTAGTATGTGTATTTTTAAAATATGTGTTTTCGTAGATTATTTAATTTATTTTCAGTTGCTTTAAATATATCACGTGCAGTATTTTCTTCAGTATTTTTAGAAATGCCAATTCTCTTGTCTATCTGAAAGAGTAAAACGATAATAAATGATAGAATCTTTTTCACATATAAAATTTGCTTTAATATGAACTTTGCAGAAATTTGGATTTACACAGTCCGTTTTTATGACGTCATTCGACTTACATATGCAAAATGGTTAGACAGTTAAATGCCTTTTAAATATTTAGAAACTGCCTCCGTTCTGGACCATGAATCCCGCGGGGAGATCGCATTGTAAAACTTTGTTGGTGATTTTTCACCAGTTTGGTTAGAATATTGCAGGTTGAACTACCTGATTGCCTTAAAGCTAAGACCAATTTCTGCTTTGGAATGCCCACGAGGGTTGAGACTATTATATTAGTATCGTAGTCGTTAACATCTACACCCTGCGGGCCCAATGCCGATTATGGGACCCTCGTGGAGTGGTGCTAAATAACGTTCCAAAATTTTTAAAAAAATATATAAATAATAATAATAAACACCGCCTTTACTCGAAAATGCGTATAACTATAAGCGAATAACAATAACTCTATTCTTATTTAAGATGGGCTTTTACTTGAGCACAGACTATCCTAGTGGAAGAGACGTGCTCTAAGATGGAGCGAGCTTGCCCAGAAAAGGCTGAATCACTCGTTTTTTCAATGCCACATGGTTGTATATGGCCGGACACATAGACGCAGGCAGATCATTCCATTCATATGCAGAACGCGTAATGAACTTAGACGTAAAACGAGTCCGAGTACAGGTAATGTCAACTACAAACCGATGAAATTTTCCAGTACGCCTTGATGACTTATGGTGAATATTATTTGTCGAGAACAACGGTAAAAAAAAACTAGTCTAGAGTCGTTGGTTGTAAACCGCGATCGGGTAGCGTGCCGCTCGTACATAGCAAAAACATAATTAGAGCAGAGTTGGCAAGTTTAATCGAATTACAGCCCCGGATTAACCCGCGCCTGCTTGCCGATTTAACATTTATTGCCGGGCCCTAGCCTCTCATGTTGCGCTTTTTCACTGCGCTGCGGTTTGGCTACATCATCAATGCCGTAATTATTAATGATATTTTTTTCCTGGAAAGTCGGTAATTATCAATATTACCTATTCTCCTGTTATAGCAGTTATGACAGTAGTGTATACATAAATATCCACTCACAAGCACAAAACGCCATCTACAGGCCGATCGCGTTAAATTTTGACAGCTAGAACGTAACTATACTTGGACCGTACTTGGTCAGAAATATAACTTTTTGGTCAATGTCATATCGCGCTAATCATTTAACAGCTAGTTCCGACGACTTCAAACCTTAATACTTTTTTTATTGCTTATGTAGGCAGACGAGCTGGCGGCCCATCTGATGGAAAACGGTAACCGCCACTCATGGACAACTGCAATGCTTTAGGGCAAAGCCATGCCGCTGCCTAGCAAGAGAAAAAGGCTCTCTTTAAACCTCGTTTGAAGAAGGACATGTCGTAGTTATTAGGGAACACCGAGGCTGGGAGGTCGTTCCATAATTTGCACGCACGCGGAAGGAACGATCGCTGGAAACGAACGATTTTGGAAGCGAAAGTTTCCAGGTGGTATGGATGGACCCTAGCTCGGCGTTTTGACTCACCATGAAAAAGCCTATAAAACACACAAAGAGAGCTTAAGTCTCTCCGGAATTCCTATGGCAATACCGAATATCGAAATGATAACCTTTACAGGATCGGAAGGATATCGTTACTACACCCGTATTATTATCGAAACGTTTCGTTTCAAAATAACGCAATCGGACTGCTTAGCCTCAATTCAAAGCGAAAAGCTTGTAGTTTGGGAACTAAACAACATTATAGTCATCAGCATTATACGTCCCAACCGAAGGACAGGAGCCTACCTGTAAAAAGGCTGTATAGGCCTTAGTCGTCCACGCATGCCAGTGCGGATTGGCCGACTTCACGCACAGCTTTTGAATTTTTTCGTATGCGTGAGCTGGTTTCCCTACAATTTTCTCCTTCACCTTAAGAAAGTCGGGACGACATTGCTACGTTTGGCGGGATTGGAACCCATAGATCGAAAGCCAACAGTCCTAACCAATGAGCCGCATCAACTAAACAACGGACGAATAATAAAATGTTGACTCTAGTTATTTGTAATATTGTATACATAAAAATAACCAGACCATTACAAAGAGACATGTTCATGCACATAAACGTTTGTACTACCCGGGGATTAAACGCAGAACCTGTGATGTTTATAGTCGACTTCTCTATAATTACACCAAATGGGTCGTCAATGGCCGTGTCATGACTCAATACATAGCATTCTCTAGGACTGAACCCTTAAACTTGCATCACAGCAATCCAAAACGTATCGGAATTCCTTCAAAACGGCCATATTTCGCAAGCTATTACAATTAGAATTCCACATTCGGTGTGACGCACATTACAAAGATTCAATTGCATATTAATCACCATGAAACCATTCAATCGTGTCGATCATTTCAATTACATACAGTCACCGGTTTTCCATTACTCGATCATTATCACACCCGCGAGAATCGAGTCAGAGGAACGACATCCCGGTCCGAATCGAGTCATGTCGTTAATATTCCATATCTGTCACACTTCGGTTGCTAACGAGCGCGTATGACACGAGTATTTGCCGATAGTTATCTGTCATTTTAATTGCGTGGTAT
>PQWD01004764.1:155838-181717 GCA_019425675.1 Leucinodes orbonalis | reverse complement strand
TAGCATTTCATAGAGTAAATATTGACCGACCTTTTCATTCATAATTAGTATTTTTGTTAATGAGACTATGGATACAATAACATGTCGTAGTAGACTTTAAATAGATGTAAGACATCATTAGCTTTGTATTTAATTGTAGAATTACGGTTAAAACCATTAATTTATTATAAAATTAAGGATTTACAGTATGATGGTATAAACAAGAATTTATTCCATCGATAGGATCTCTTTAACAGTTTCTTATACTTATTGATTTTAGTCCCATGAAATGTCATAAATAGTATAAGAATGGGTAAAGTGTAAGGCGTGAAAAGCTGGGAGCTACGAGAAATCCCAGGCTTTGCTCAGAACAATTTTGATAGCAGATCCTGTTTTCATCGTAGGTTACTCAATAAAATAACTGGTAAATCCGATCAGTACCAAATCATATATTATTATCAACTTGAATGTGATATTTAATATATGATAATATATATAAGATACACACTTTTCGTCGACAAGTTAAAAACTTATAAAAATAATCTGCTTATTAATTTTGCAAGAACATTTGAGTTCTGTAATTCCACCTTATAATTTTAACAAAAAACATGAATAATAAAAATCGTTTTTAGGCCGCATATTTTAAACTGAAATTTTTTTTCATGAACCCAATTGTGGGTTATCAACTGTAGGTAATTTATGTCTTTAAAAAATGAAATGAGCTTTCAGTATATATTTTTTAAGATAAGATAATTTTAGTTTGGTTTGTGAGTGTATTTAAAAATTGTTATTTTACAAACCGTAAAAATATAATTATAGCTATTGAAACGTACCAATAATATTTGTTTCTATGTTGTTCCAACATCCATCGTAATTTTAAAGCCAGGAAGACCAAACTCAAAATATTTGCGTATAAAATTTTATTATGGTAACGCTTTAATTTTATTTTTGTTGTAATTAAAATTAAACAGCTGTTCTGTATCCGACCCATGTGATTTAAACACAATTTATATCATTATCGCAGTGCGACGCGACGGACGCCCGGTTATCTAGCAATAATGTTTCATATCAGGCTTAATCCCTAGTGACCCACACTAATAAATCTGGTAACTGCACCACTAACAAAAATTAAGCACCTGCCTTTCAATATATCGTCTGTCTACCTCATATATATGTCTATGTACATAACACCACACGATGATTCACATACGCGTAACTACATCGTGTTTACCTATATTTAGAAACGCTTATTCACCGTTTCAAATGAGCTTCGAGTTTTTGCAACACGAAGTCGCCTGGGACATCTGTCCGCCATATCCGGGAGGGGGAAGGCACCGGCACCGAACGTGGGCGGTAATCGAACTGTCTACGTGACATGCCCTTTGTGATGTAAAAGTACCTTCGTTTCACTGTAAACGAAAAGTATGGTGTGTTAATGTTATGAAGCAGTCAGTTGTTTCAAGTCTTGCTTTTATTTTGCATTGAAGTTCTTTCAATGATGACTGTTTATTGTGATTTCCCATTATGATGTAATGGTTGAGACGTCAGCTAGTACACCTTAGGTTCCGGGTTTGATCCCCGGGCAGTACAAAAATTTGTGTGAGTGTACATAATAATATCTGTTTGTAGGTCTTGGTGTTTCTATGTATACTATGATTCTTTTTTATCATTCAAAGTGTACAGGGCGTACACTTTGAATGATAAAAAAAAACCTGATGGTAAGTGACACGCCTGACCATACCAGAGCGGTATTAATTGAGACTTTAAAAGGAGAAATTCAAAGGTAGCGCGTGACGTTGGCCAACCTCACTGTGCCCGCGTGGACGACTAAGACTCTATACGGGTAGGCTCGTGCCTCTCGGTGGGAACGTATGATGAGCTGATGATGATGAAGTCTGTAATTCATAAATATAAACTTTTCATTCATAATCACCAGCCTATAAGGATCCACTGCAGGGCACAGGCTTTACTACTACCTTTCTAACTACACAGGCAATCTAGGACCATCCTACGATTGTAGCTGGACCGACGCCTTAACGTGCCCTCGCACGGCATCATCTTTCTTTACGGACAATCAGGTGAAATAGCCAGAAATGCATCGGGGATGTTCGCCGACGCGCATGTGGATGATTTCCATGCCACAATGCGCAAAGGAATCGCCTCACTGATGCGCAGGGTGCGGGGAGCCTCGAATAGCATTCTGGCTCTTATTGCGCAGAAGCCTGATGGTGATTTTTTGAGGCACTGGGTATTCACGTGCATGTGCCTAGTGCTAAGAAGCAGCATATATGATAAGGAATGTTTGTATCACTAACATAGTTTATAAGTAATTTGTAACTAACAATTATGAGCTTTTAGCCTGAAATTAAAGATATTATTATTATTACTATGTCTTAACCAAACTAGGAAAAATGTCATAGAGAAATATTCCCGTGGGATTCGAACCCCCCTCCAGGTCGCACAGCCAAACGCTGTACCCACTAGACCACAGCAACAGTTTAAATTGATTTATAGATAACAACTTTATAAAGTTAAAGGTAACATCAATACGTATAGCAAAAGTTCAAACCCTGTTATTTTATATTTGAAGGTACCATAAAAAAAATTGACCAGTCACAAAATATGCACGCACGTACTTCATTGCTTTCAAGCCTTAAAGCCTTGACTTTAATATGCAAACACCGAGATTTCAATTCACAGAAAGCAAATACAGCAATTGTTTGACGAGAATCCATTATTTATTACGTAATAGTGTAATCCAAGGGGAGAGAGGTGAATTAGGAATAAGTCTATAAACATGTGTAGAGGGCGCTGTAAGCATTTCTTTGAACCACAAATGAAATATGAATAAACCAGTTCGAAGAAGTTGGAACCTTTAATACGAGTATATTAGAATACAATGAGATTAATGAAAGAATAAATATACATCATAGTAGAAAGGGGAGGAATATTTATATCATAACGGTGAAACGTAATATATTTGAAATATGATTTCTGCGTAGTTATGAAAATCATAAAACAGTATTGTCTGTATACTAAATTATAAAATATTGCTGGTTTATTGCAAACATATTCTGTGTATATAAGAGATACGGTATTAATGCCTCAAAAACGAACCGCCGAAGATAGTTTGTACTCTTTTGTTTAGGTAAATGTACGCTCATTCGAAATATGTGTATGTGTGCGGTCACTGCATTCGGAACACTTTTTTCGATTGTTTTGTGAGCATATTGCGAATCCATACTTTGAATGTAATATACTACAATTATGGGATACTCGCGACCTTAATACGTTTATTACCTCCTTTTGATAATGTTACGCATTATTGGCGTTTAACTAGACAGTAGACTCGGTACTGAGTCGTCTAGGTAGGTTACCATTGCAATAGTAGGTATCATACGAATGTGTGACAATATCTATGGTAACTCAAAAAAATAATCTTAATAGATTTTGATGAATTATATAATAATAAATAAATAAATATCCACTGACATTCACACAGCGCCATCTAGCCCCAAGTTAAGCGTTAAGCCTGTATTATGGGTACTAAACAACGGATAAACATACATACATAATTTTTTTTTTTGTAAATACATACATATTATACATAGAAAACACCTGGAGACATTACAAACACCATGTTATGCACACAAATGTTTGTACTGCCCGGGGATCGAACCCGGAACCCCTGGTGTTGCGGCCGACCTCTCAACCCCAACACCAAATGTGTCGTCAAAGTGGGTGTGTGGGTGGGTTATATAGTGGTATAATACATAGGCTATCCACAATTTTTTATTGGATTACCACGACTGCTAGAACCTAAACTATTGTTTTAAATATACTTACAATATAAAATAACAAAGAACCCACCAAAAACTGCTGAAATGTACATATATTCCTTTCTTTTGTTACAGTTGGATGTATAAATCAAGCAAGAACAAAAGGGTGGGCGGTTTAAAAAGCGAAATAAGGAAAGGGCTGCAAAGGTACGGTCCATCGCTTACCCGCGCTCATGAATATGACATCGCTGGGCCGCAAACTTGATTTATACCAAGAACATCCATCACGCTGGCGTGGATAAGAAGACAGCCACTTTGCAGGTTACTACAGTGACAAGATGTGATGTGCTGGGAATTTATATGGCTAGAACTAGAATCAGATCCAGTGTAGTGTAACTAGAGATCAGATATTAAGACTAAGTTCTGAAACGTAGTATTGTAATTGTTTTAATCATTATTAAAGATTTGATAACGAGAGGCATAACTATTAGTACTTTAATGAGTGTTTAATAATTCAGTGTAAATGTCGTTCAATAGTGAGATACGTAGAAGTCATTCAAAATCGACTTGACAACAGCAGATAATTGTGATTAGTGTCATATTAAAAACATGAAGCGACGTCCGCTCCCTCCAGTGAAGGAAGAGGTGACCCACAAAACATGGCGAAACCTCCGAGATAAAGATTGGGCGGTTTATTCACTAGTTTCTCTGGTAGGGGCTTTGACGTATGCGAACAGTTTGAACGGGGAGTTTGTGCATGACGACATACCAGCTATAGTGTCAAACGGTGATGTGAATGGTGGCAACCGTGTGCTAATGGTGTTTAAGAATGACTTCTGGGGAACGCCTATGTCAGACCCGAGCAGTCACAAGTCGTATCGGCCGCTCACGACACTGTCATTTAGGTAAGTGTTTGCATTATTACATCTGATGGGCTTACTCTTGAGCACAGATTAACTTAGGGGATAGTCTGTGTGCTCTAAGAAGGAGCGAGCTTGCCCAGAAAAAGCCTATTCACTCGATTTTACTCGATTACTATCGTCAATTGCGTGATTTATAAACTATCAATTAAGCTATGTAGGTATAGCTCGTTTTTATTCATTTTCAGGAATAATAAATAAAAAAATCATACGACTGTCATGCCATTGGTATCTCTTATAATATGAACTGATCCTATCTACAATAGTTAACTCAGAAACTTATTTTATTGTTAAAAAAGTTCACATACCGAACGCCGCCAAGGTCAACTAGTGGTCACGCTTGCAATGTTTGAGTCCCAGAAACGTAGTAGTTAATAAATTCCTAGCATCTTATTATGCCTCTATTTAGTAAACACCAATGAATCCACATAACCTTTCCACTTACCACGGAAACCGTGACCACACATCGAGAGACCAGTACAATTCTATTCAGTAATCGCTAGGCAACCAATTTATAACTGTACTTAACAATACAAAATACAAACGCCGTAAATATCCGTTAATTCCCATATTAATCAGTGCTAATAAGCAGTCATTTCGTGAGCTCGTTGTTTTTCTGGAACGTTCATTAATCTTCTGTTCTACGTAAGAGCTACCGATTCCCGTTTTCCCGGGGTGCGGGCTGGTCATCAATTATATTAGCACTCGTATCTCTCTTCTATATAACCTCTGATGTACGTTCGATCTTAACGGGGAAATGGCTGTGTAATCGGTTACTAGCGATCACAGGAAAGAAATTGAGGTGAGTTTCTATTTCGGATAGGATCGTAAGTACTGTAGGCTTATATAATTAACTCATGTTAATAGTGTTTTTAATTCCAGAACGCCATCCAATAAACTGAACTCGTAATAATAATAATAAAAAACAAATTTATATTGCTAGAATGGTAATAGTCAATTTTATTTTATTTATTATGGTTAAGTCCACTGCTAGGAAACAACCGGATGATTTACTTGATGATAAGTGGTAAAGATGCTCGGTACACTTTAACGGTATCGAGTGCGTAATGAGAAGAAGTACTGGCATGATCCTCGATAGTCTGAAGAAGATCGAGTGCATTGCCGATCGTTAAAACCAAAAGTGAAATAGTTAACTAGGGAGATAGGTTAAATTGGAGGCCTTCACGCACTCAGCGAAACAACGCTTGCATTGTTTCAGCAAAGTCAGTCAATAAATAAGAAATGTATATCTTTTTAACGTGTTTCAGAAGTTATGTTAAGCCTTTGGTCGGTTCTTTCCTTCGGTTTAACATTCGACAAGCCACAATTTGGCCTTATTAGTGGATTGTAGCCCGATAGAAATGCTAACCCCTGGAAGGTTTTTTGATTCATGGTGGGCTTGCTCTTGAGCACCAACTGTCCTAGTGGATAGTGTTCTAAGCAAAGAGCGAGGTTGCCCAGAATAAGCTATTCACTCGTTTTTTGAATACCACAGTATTGTATGGGTACTTCCACATTCAACCAGCAATTTTTCTACAGGTAAATATTTTTTCCACTTTTTACAAAAAAAAAAAATGATATAACTAGAAAACTGAGGTAAATATACGGAAAGTGCAGTTGGCCTAGAATGTGGTCTATGTGGCCGGAAACATAGACGCAGCTAGATCTATAGTAATAATGAAAGTAGACACGAAACGCTTGGTCAGAATACGTCAACTACAACGAATGAAATTTAACATTATTTTGGTTACATATTTTTTTATCTATTTGTGCAAAGGTTAATTAATAAATTCACCTGCCAATAAACCTACAACCCCGACTTGAGATCGATGGTTTTGGTTTTGTGACAGTTGTTTTTCATTGTGTACCCTGAATAACTTTGTGAGTTAATTTATCAATATGCTAAAGGACAATACTCCTCTCCCGCCCCGCATAAATCAGAGCTTAACAACACGGCAAACACAAAAAGCCGTGTGGTTCGAACATTTTGGTACAGGTCACCCACCATCTATCATTCGGCGGGTTACACCAATCCAGCTGGCTAACATATGGTTAAGCTTGAAGCGTAAATATTTACGTTTCATTTCGACAACATTATTATTCGGCGAGTTCAAGGAACATGGTTTCAAACGCGACCGAATTCAAAGCGGTTCATATATACGTTGGAAGACGTCGAATGTTTTCAGCAAATTGGGTCACATGAAAGATGTGTTCCGATATTGATAAACTCAAAATATCAAAGGAATTTACGTTACGACTGGGTCTCCAGTGAATTTTTGCGCTGTTCTGTTAGATACTAGTTTCCGAGCTTGGTTGCTTCAACAGATAGTAAAAAATGCAATTTCAGCGGTCTCATCATCATCGGCACATCATAGCTATGAGGAATGGTCTTATCACTAAGAGCTATGTCTATTAGATAATCTCTGAACTATTACTTAAAAAGAGGAAGGTGAAAAGTTTGAAAAACTAAAATATAATCATTTATCTATTTTTATTTATTTATACTTTCATTTAAAATAATACAAAATAGGTTAAATGTGAAAGAAAAATGTAATTAAGCTTTTATAGATCGTAGTAAATTGTAGTTATGCACAGTAAATGAATTTGATATGGTCATCATAATTAGTTCACTAAAGCAAACACACATCTCATAAAATAAAGCAAAAACCAACCTGTCCCGTCGTACGACTAAAATGTTCCTCATAATAAATTAATTTCAAAACTCGAAAACATAATTAAAAATAAATTATCTTCCTTGATCAAAATTTAATGTTTCGCGATATCTTCCCTTTGAAACTCGGAAACGGCTTCAGGACGGAGTAGGTTTTCAAGGGAACAATTAGAAGCCCCCGCGAGGTCACAAAGTGGGCCGCAAAAAGTTGTACAATATGTTTTTTGTAATGGGGATAAAGAAAAGTCGCCGAAACGGGACGGAATGGTACGATGATGGATGGTCCACGGTAGGTAATCACGGGCTGCCTGAGACGTTTAAGTTTTTACGTGAAACCTGTTAAAGGGAAAAAATCTTGAGAGTATATCGATCTTCGTTACATGTCATGGAATGAGCAGGGCTGTGGTATTGTTGCGTGCTTGAATTACCATTATGAGATAAATATTTCATAAAATGATATACATACTGTTAGACGGAAAAGAAACGACCAACGCTAACCATCCCTAATCAATTGAAGAGTAATGTCACGTCCTAATTTTTTAACGAGCATTGTACGCGAGAAACAGTCATAGTGTAACATTAAGATTTAATTTAATAATAATGTTACTTATACAAATCATTTAATAATACATACATAATTTATGTGTGCACCCGTGATCTTTGCAAATTCACATAAACTTCGGTAACGACATAACACAAAAATGTTGTTACTATCAATTTTTTTCTTATTTAATACAGATCAAAACAGTAGCTAATTTAATCTGAGAGTGAACATCCTTATTTACTGTTGTAGTTATTGTATTACTAAAATCTCAGAGGATAATATGGATTAAGTTTATGTTCTCTGCAATCGTTTTTCTTTAATCAATAGTTAAATAACAAATACAAAACTATCAAAAAGTCGGCTTTACCTTGCTCATAACTAAGTTTTAACTTGTCCATTATCTTATGACGAATAAATGTATACGTAAAAACTACAAATGAAGGTACCATCTAAAATTCTGATTATATCTTCACCAGTGAAGTAAAAACCGAAGACGTAAAAATTATTCATGCGTTCTTTCAACAAATATTATAATGGACATTACTTAGAACAGAGAAATCAAGCGGTCAGTGGCCAACTTAAACATATTCTACCTAATTGGAAAACCGTTGACATACTGTTAATAAGGATGCCTTTTATTGTTATATATGGACATTGATTTATTACGTATGTTATATACAACTGGTTGCTGGGAATAGATAAAAAGGAAGAGATAGGTCCATTCATTGATCGAATGTCTCTGATAACTGTTAGGAAAAATTGCTACAGAATAAAAAGGCAGGGATAGAAGAAATCCTAAGTATGTTGCGCTGATCATAAGTTAATCAGAACAAGAAATGGATGATAATGATAATATTCATTGACTTTGATATTATCATCAGGGAAGACATAATCATTGTGAACCCTTTTTTTGTGTCTTGATTTCTGGTGTTTTTAGGTTGTTGTGTGTTATACTTCAATCTCTAAACAGATTTTTCAACTAATAAAATTAAATAAGTCAGCAATGGTATTAAAATTTAACAAATAAATTTTAATACCATTGCTGACTTACACAAGTATTACTCATGAAGTGAACATTACAAATGCAGCATATATATTCCTACGTAACTCTCTGATCCATATACCAATGTCCTATACGACAGAACTGTTAGTATTTCACACGGCGCAGTACAACAAATAGTTTCAACTACATTACACCGAACATAAATTACAAGCGGCTACATTATTAGACATGCAAAAGTTTCACATGTCACAAAGTAATATTACTTACTTTATATCAGGTTATATGCGTTCACAGAGTTTTGTAATATTACTTCCAGAACACTCTACTAAGGTTATAAACTTTAGCAAAATGTAATCTAATCAAAATAATAAATGCAAGAACGTGGAAAGTTTCCAATTAGATTATTATTGAATAAATCTGTGTTGTATGCTTTGTTTTCAATAGAATTACATTCGTATCAAATTTTATAAGGAAATTTAAATAACAACTGATAAGGAATCCGCATGTTTGTTCTAAAATGAAGCAAGTTAAAACTTCTTGATGAGATGACGCAGTGATTTAAAATAATTCACTTAAGAATTATTTATTGTTTATAATGCGTTATCTACTGTTAAAAATCAACATTCAAAGAACAAGACCAACAAAATAATAATCATAGTATAAAATCCAAGAGCGTCGGTGGCTCAATGGTGTGGACTGTCGCCCTCCTACCTAAAGGGCTGAGGTTCAAATCCCGCCACGTACCAATGTGTTTTCGAAATTATATGTACGTTATCCGACGCTCTTACGGTGAAGGAAAACATCGTGAGGAAACCTTCACGCACGCCTGCGAAGAGATTCAAAGGTTGTGTATGAAGTCGTCCAATCCGCACTGGGCCCGCGTGGACGACTAAGGCCTAATCACCCTATACGGGTAGGCTCGTGCCCCTCGGTGGGGACGTCTAATGAGCTGATGATGTTGATGATGATGAAAATCCAAGAATCCTGAAAGTAGCCCTGCAAGTGCGCTAATAAAATAACTATCCATTTCCATACAAACTACTACTAAATTGTAAATTATAATTACATTCCTCGATAGCAATGAATTGAGTACCACTTTTTAATAATCTGAGGATAACGGTGTGGGCATCACAATAATAAACACAAATGTATGTAATATTAGTTTTAAGGATTCATTGTGAGCTGTTTGTTATCCCAAATAAAATAAAATAAAATAAAATAAAAAACGAGCATACAGCTCAACTTAAATAAGGATAAGTGGTACAAAGAAAGCAAATAACGAATTGCTGTTCAACGGAAACACCCTTAGATTTGCAAGATAATGAATCTTTGATCATGTGCGCGAACATCAAATATATATCTATCATATATTCGTGTGCTCACCGGATAATTAACCATGCGAAATTTATTGTAAAACGATGGCAAAGCGATTCTTTTTGCACATTGCAAAATATCGTTTCTGTACACACATGCAAATGCCTTTCACGAATCATTTTTTTTGCGTTGCATACTTTGAACAGGACAGTGACGTAACAATAATAAGAGCGGCTATGACAAGTCGCGTGACAGGTGCTCATTACCGTTCTGCGGCTGTCAAGCTTTCTAGTGTTGTAGCAAGACTTAATCGATATATTTTAATAAGATTAAAAGTGTGTTCGGCTTCTTTTGTTTGACAAAAGCTTATAATTTTTCGTCACAACTATAATGGAAAAAAGAACGTAAAATATCTGATCGTCCAGGCAACAGTGTTTGGTTAGGACTAATTCCTTACAACAGGTAAGGCGTTCTCGCTAATTTGGGGTAACTAAAATAGCGGTATTCGCAATTGATTACATTCGAATAATTTACGAGTAATTACTTTAGTTTTCATTTAAAATATATGATATAGGTCCCAAATATACCACCGTTACCCAGTCATCTGATGTGGTTTATGATGAAGGGTAAATACTGACATGTACTATATTCGTGTTTTACATTGAAATGTAGTATGTAAACCATGTTTTCTATGTACGTATGTACTCTTCGTTAACCTGTATTGTAACCAATTACCTTACTTAATAAATCAATATCATTTCAACAAATCAAATGGATTTTTTTACGAATAATAAAAATCCATAATTCATTAAAGTAAAATAAATAAAATTTAATTTAAATAGAAATCAAATTTCACGAACCAAACGAATAATTCGTCATCATGGAAAATTATATTGTTGATCAATTAATTGAAAATAAAAAATATAAAATTTTATTAGTAATTTATAAAGAACTTAAAATATATATTTTTTGAGATTCTGTTTCATCGTTTGAAGAATAAAATAGAGTTATCTGATTCACAAGTACCAGGTACGAAACTTTGTCGTGAAAGTCTTAAGTTCACTATCTGGAACACAGTCCATAAAATATTAAAAGACAATCCACTTTTCGACGGTAACGGAGGCTATCAAGTGCGGGTTCTTCCAATACTGTGTCACCAATTTATCTTCGTATTCCGTGTAAATCTAATTCGGCGAGCTAATACTTGGTTAGCCATCCCAAGAGGCTCCAGGTGACATCAATAAAATATTGCGCACAAGCTTTGTTCAGACGAACAGATCGTCCATGTTTAAAACCCATTCTAACCCAAATCAAGGTAATCCTAAAGTAATTCTAATCCAAGGCAGCCCAGACCTTATAGGTCCCTGTTATTGAAGGATTAATCGGTCGGTAGAAGTATGCAAAATAAATTTATAAATAGCTGGCTCTATTTCTAATTAAACGACGTAAGCCGTATAACATTAAATAAACAATAAAATGCTCACCAGGCATTCCGTCCGCTCCATTAGAAGTTTTATCATACATTATTTGTCTATCTCGAGCCCTATCGCAATCAAAAGATTAGAATAAAAGTTATCAATATATGGGCAAATTACGTAATTGGACGTAGGATCAACATCCTACATCCAATAAAGAAAATTTAGTTAAAAAGCCCTAGCAACTCCAACGCATTCCTACAGTTTTTATTGAAATGCTTTCTTTTCATTGCATTTTTGATGTTTAAGATTTGGTTTGATGATATAGGATGTCTTTTATATTTGTTTTAAATAATATATTTCAAGATATTCGCATCGATACATTTCTCAAGTATATTTATCTGGTCAATAATGAATCAATCATGCTACAGTTTTACACGTAGCATTGCTAATTGGACATTAGATATGACATTGGACGTAGGATGATAAGTGATAATTGAATTTCGTTGTACTATTTCGACATTATATTTACTTTTAATAAAATTATCATGTACAACACTAGTGCACAAAGTTCGTGTCCGTTATGTGGACAGATTTATGATGGTATTTGCGCAAGACAGTTGTGGTGTGGAATATGAATTCCAAGTCTGAACTATTTACGGGAATCGCTGTAGTACTTGAATTGTTTTGATTTCAGAGGTATATATGTTTTAGCGTTTATATTTTTATATAACGACTGTCTTTTTTTACAGTAAACACTCAAAGTAGTGAGAAAAATATTAGCATCTTTTTTTAAGTTTTGAACTTCAGCGTCACTTATTAAGACAGAAACAATATTTTTTTAACTGTGTCTGAATTCTTGGCGTTCAATAGGTTATTCTTATAGTTTCTTTCTTTCTTGTTTTAAAAATATTTTCTTTAAAAAGTAACTTTGGTATTTCCTAGATACACATCGTACATTATTTTTCACTTTTCTGTGGGCTCAACGCAATCAAAACACAAACCGATAGGTATGGCGTACCGCAACCCGAAATTGTTTTACCGGAACTTGAGTCCCGCAAAACATTTGAGTGGCTAAATAACTTTTGGCTTAGAACAATTTATTGTTAAAATAAAATTTTGTCCCAATCAAAAAAGTAATATTTGATTTATGTTAACCATCTCACATCAAGTTGTAATATCGCAAAATATATATGACACAAGTTTATTTGTGTAATAATGAACTGGTATTACCAAACTCTAAGATCCGACATAATTTTCGCTGTTTGCTTGAAATTAAATGACCCATGTGTAAAAAAATTATCTTAACAACATAACAGTAAAATTGACAATGTCATAAAGATTCTCCAGGGAAATAAAGGATTCAATATGGGATAGCATTCAAAGTATTACCCCATCAAACTGTGTATTCCCATTTTACTATGATGTCTAATATCAAAGAAAGGCATGTTAAGGAGCAAACATACATTTTCGTTTCTCCAAATGTTTGCCAGGGAAATTTGCACCTTATTTCCGGAAGAAATAGTTTGTTGTCGCAGATGTTGTGTTTAGGCAAACGCATTCAATTATTGTACGAGAATATAGGGGAAATGGAACGTGTGATATGTAGATCCAGAGGTCTTTTGACGGCTACAGATATTATTGTGGTGGTACATTGTGTTGTAATGGAGCGAATCGATTTGTCATTTTTCTCATCTATTCCATGTGAATGGTGAATAGCTAGCGGATGTTTGTATGTACGAAAAATCTTGTGATGTATCCTTTGAGTGTTCTGTTGCTTTGCTGATAAAATGCATTTTTTTCATTATTACTTCACATGGAATTCTTTTGATTCGTATTCAAACTTTTTAATATAGGAATGTCACATTTTTCAGGTTGTAAGCCAACCACTTTTAGCTTGTGGTGCACTTCTCATACTGCCAACGAAAAGAAAACACACACAAGTATGTATTATGTTAGTGATTGCTTTCGTTTGAAAATAAACGTAAGTTTAATAAATCGATACCACAACGGTTATTCAAATGAAAATTAAACATGGAAATAATTAAACAAAGCCAAATAAGAGATTCCAATCTTGAAATAATTATGGGACCAACATAGAACATTAGGGAGGAAAACTGGTACGTCCTTATGTAATTACTGGCTTAGATTACGACCTGTGTAATAAGCTGGAACTCGTTTCCCACGTTTAAAAAAGAATACATTTCACATCCCTTCTTTGACTTTCCTGAATAGCTCGTAATTTTTATTATTTTTGAATTGACATACTTTATTTTGTCATTACGTTGCTTAGCGTTTACTTATTTCTAGCTAACCTTTGAAGTCTTTTAAGAAGGGACTGAATGCAAGGGGGAAAATTGCGCAGTCAGTTATGAGGTGAAAACAAACACCGATTTACTTAGTCTGTTTTTATAAAAGGGTATACACATGGACGTTAAAAAAATACATATTTTGATTAGCTTTATCTTTTTATAAACACAATGTAAGGACCAGGAGAATAAATAAATACACGCATATAGTGCACTGTAATGTGTAATTAATGAATGTTGAAATAACTTACCGCTACTCAAATACTAACTTAAAACATATGTGTGAGGAAGGCTGTCTACATACACTTCAACTACTTTCAATATTTAAATACGAGATGAGCTATATTTATTGTTAACAAAGGTGAAATATAAATATAATTGTAAGTAAATTTCTGCCCTTTATCCATAGCCATCCAGATGAAAATCATCAATGTTTCATCAACGAATTACTATTCACCTTTAAACACTCGTTTACGTACTTAAAAATATGATACACATTTTTTCCTCCCTCTTGAACCTATCGCAGTCCACTGCTGAACATAGGTCTTTCCCATTTTGCGCCAGATATCCCGGTTCTCCGCTTTTCTCATCCAGCCTACAGCAGCGACCATTCGCAAGTCGTCGGTCCATCGGGCCGAAGGGCGTCGTACGCTACGCTTGCCAAGACGCAATCTCCACTTGAAAACTCGTCTGCTCCAACGGCACATTCTAACAAAGAATAAAACATACAAAATGTTAACACAGATTTATCATCAAACCTATAAACCCTGGTGTTTTATTATAATAGTATAAATTGCCTAACACCTCTGGCTATAGCTTTAATTTAGGGAATAACATTCCTTCATAAATATAGTACATCAGCCTACCTGTATAGTGTGTATACCCTTAGTCGTCCACGCGGGCCCATTGTGGATAAGCGGACTTCTCGCACAACCTTGAATTGAATCACTTCGCAGGCGTGCGCAGGTTTCCTCACGATGTTTTCCTTCATCGTAAGAGCGTCGGATAATGTACATAAAAATTCAAAAACCTACAATGTACCAACGTAGCGGCATTTGAACCTGCACCCTCCAGATCGGAAGATAAAAGTCAGCCAATGACCCACTTAGTCTCAGATTATTTAATCTGCACAAACGTATCTATAAATATTTGAATTGCATATGTTTTTGTAATACGTACTACTCCTATAGATTTTGACGTCATAAAGTGTTCGTCAAGTAAATTGATCAAAATTCCTAACTTTACAGGCTAGGCGGATTAAGAGTGGAGAATAACGAATGTTCCACCAAGTAGGCTTTGTAAATAACTTTCGAAAGGTCAATTATACTTTGGAGTAACTTATTGAATATCTTAATACCTTATTCAAAGTAAAGGTAAAGTGTCTGAAGTTTTAGTTGTGGGAACTGAAACTTAGTCGTGTGCACTGTCCCAATCTGCCGTCCGCTAGCTAAAACGCCGTTTACTAAAGAGCGCAAGTTTTAGTTTATTTGTTTATTTATTTACAATTTATTTATTTTTTCAAAATAAATTTGTAACATAAGCTTACAATAAATGTTTTTCTTATCATTGAAGTGCTGAGTTACAAATTAACCTTTTCAAGGCTTTTGCGAATTTAGAAAAAATAATTAGGTGGTTCAAACTAAAACATTTAGCAATTATATTTATATTTATTTAGTTTATATGTGAAAAATTGTGGTCGTCAGTTAACGACATTTTAAATAAATTAAATAAAAAATATTTATTATTAAAATTAACATAAACAATATAGTGTTCGATAATGCCCGTTACAAGTACTGTGTTGGTGACCGTTAGTTCTTGTAACTAATATGGGCATTATTATATTTTAGCTAGTGGACGGTATCAATGTGGTTTGCGAACACTTGTAATGCGATAGTAAAAGTACTGAACCGAATGTTCTTTCAAATTATGTTGTCCTAGTATAATACATATAATCAACATCATCATCAACTCATACACGTACCCACTGAGGGGCACGAGCCTACCCGTACAGGATATATAGGACTAAGTCGTCACACACGCATTGTATCTTTCTCTATAATATTGCAATCTAATACTAGTCTTGGCACATCCAAATTTTACGGCAAATATCTCTGTATTCAGATTTCGAATCTTTAATTTGAATTCATTATTTTCAAGACCCATCTGGTGTAGTGGTTGCCACGTCGGCTATTGCAACAAGGGTTCTGGGTTCGATCCCCGGGCAGTACAAATAATTGTGTGCAATTGAACATGTCTGTTTGTATTGGTCTAGGTGTTTTCTTTGTATAATATGTATGTATTTAAAAAAAATATTACGAGTATGTTCATCAGTTGTTAAGTATATATCTGGCTAATGCTTAGTTAAAGGCTATATGGCGCTATGTTAATGTCTGTGGATATTTCTTTTTTATATTTACCTACCTACGAGAGCGTCGGTGGCTCAGTGGTGTGGACTGTCGCCTTCCTGCGGGAGGGCTGAGGTTCAAATCCCGACACGTACCAATGTATTTTCGATTTTTCGAAAATATATGTACGTTATCCGACGCTCTTACGGTGAAGGAAACATGTGAGGAAACCTTCATGCACGCCTGCGAAGAGATTCGAAGGTTGTTGTGAAGTCGTCCAATCCGCACTGGGCCCGCGTGGACGACTAAGGCCTAATCAACCTATACGGGTAGGCTCGTGCCCCTCGGTGGGGACGTTTAATGAGCTGATGATGATGATATTTACCTACTATTGAGGTTACGGGTACGCTTCGTATGAACATAATTATTCTAATATCATACAAGTAAAAAGCACGCGTTTTGTATGCCGAAACTCGTTCCTCACAGTTGTCATGCCTTTGAGAATTTAATTACCTTACTTGAAGACTTCAGTTAGAGTCACTGTAAAAGCCATTTATTCTCGTTCTCGTACCGTCGCATTGTACACTTTTAATATATCTTTATTACGTCAGCATTACGCGAACGAGGTACAGCCACCCGATTATGTGCGCTCGTGCTGTTGGGAAATTGGCTTCGTGCATTGGGAATAGGTTTATTTATTGGTGGACTGACAGTAAAATACCTGGGTTTATTGTCTAATACGAATCAATAGCAAGTGCCATTCGTTTGAAGAATAGCCAAACGGTGAAGGTTTGCTTGGAGTGTTTGCACTGTGTTTCGGGAGAAGTGCATTGTAGCTAGTAAATTGCCAGGAATAAGAGACCTTAATCTGTCGTTTCGGATGACGGCGCAGAGTAGTGTTAACGGAAAATAATGACCACTTACTATCATTAATTTCCACCATAACTCCTGATCATGACGAAGTAGCATTGATGGACACCAACATAATTACCACAGTTTTTATTCTCTCTTTGAAGAGAGAGATAAAAACTGTGTAATTAGTTGTTCCTATCGCAGTCCACTGCTGGACATAGGCCCATTTGGCGCCAGATATCCCGTTGTTCTGCTGAACTATTGAGACAGTTATTATTCTCCATCAATGCCGCATTGCATCCGTCACCCGAGACAACAAATGTTACTTAGGTATCTTATACCCGGTAATTTGACTACCTTCACTCGTACTAATTATTATTTCTAGCAATGGAACATCCTATTGTTCATAGCCGAGATTCCATATAGCTAACAATTAAACATTAGTCTGAAATATACTCGATAGAATATTCAAACATTTTTGCAACCAATCGAAATATTACACAAAAGCACTTCGATTGTGTACATAACAGCGCCTAAATAATTGGATTTCAAAGGTCTTCCGCTTTTATTTGTGTTTGATATTTCTGTATTGTCACTGAAATTGATTGTAATAGAAAAGAAACCCTAACACGCCGTGTTAAGGCTTTCCATCGATTTCCTAAGACTAACTACAAACTCAGCAATACTTGTCTTGGTATTATTTAACTTGGCCCTTCCGCATAGCTAAGTTTCACGGTATATTGATTTCGGGGATGAATAGTTATCTGTTTGTGGGTTTGTATCGGTTGGCTCAGAAATCCATATATACACTATCTTATATCCATCAGAGTTGAAATTGAATTCAATGCAGAGCATAGCTGTGACCTAGTTTGGGATGAACAATTGAATGATTAGAAGTCCACTGTGCGGTTTTGCTAAGGCAATCACTGTATAGTATAAAACGAAGTCGCTTCTTTGTCCACATATCCCTTTATACGCTTACATCTTAAAAACTACGCAACGGATTTTGATGTGTGATTTTAATAAATAGAGTGATCAAAGAGGAATGTAAGGTACGTATACTATCATTTTTAAATAGTGGAGAAATACCATTATTTTTAAGGATTCTAATATGATGTCGAAAATAATTTATTTTTTCCGCTTACATTGCAAACGCAGGCTGACCCCTACGAGCTTAATTCTATCAAAATATGGTTTTTAAATAACAACACACAGTTCACAGATTCCTGTGTGTGTATTGTATTTATTAGCATTGCACCCATGCGAAGCCGGTGCGAGTCGCTTGTTAGGTATAAAATCATAGCAAATACAGCTGTAAATACTAGTTAAGATTTTAGCAATTTGATCCAGAATTTTTAATCCAAAATATGAAGATTTGTAATAAGAAAAGAACATTGAATGATATTATGAAACTAATTGGAAAAAGATTAAAATTGAAGGGTTTGAAGTCTGCTTATTTAAGGTACAATCTACTAAACAACTTGTTTTAAAATCCCAACTTTGAGTACGTACAACCACAATACATATTGAAATATATGTACATGCTTAACCCTGATGAAAAGCAATATTGTTATTACATGTCTTTCAAACAGGCATCGAAGAAAAATTACTGCGCGAACGGATAAAATACTTCTGTATTTCACACAATTATTCAGAATAAAATATTACCACATTGCTTTACGTTCGCAGTGGATAATTTTTCATTTTACGTTTTCCCCCGTTTTTAGGGTTCCGTGCCCAATGGAGGTACACGAAATTCCTTTCAAAATAAAATAATTATTTTATGTGAAGAGATAAATTTCTAGGGGTGTTGAAAACATTTTGATATTTTCTTTATGATACGTTTGACCATAGCAGATGCAGTATTAAAGAAAATAAAAATAGTAATATGGAAGTACCCATTATATTCCGTCAACACTGCTCTTTGTCCGTCACCCGAGGCGATAGATGTTAGTTCTCTCATACCCGGCTCTCTCATTTCACTAGCTAGTGAAATTACCGGGTATGAGAGAACTAACGCCCTCATCCCGAAACACAAAAGTGCAAAACACTCCCTATTTTACGGGACGATATCTAGCACTGCGGTCGTACCTACCTAGACGACTCAGTACCGAAAATACCACCTAATATTTTGTGTTATAATTTAATTCTGTCTAATTCTAATTTGTTTTCCTATTTTTCTTGCCCACTACCTTACTTATTTTTCGTCTTCTTTATCTTAAGGTTGCCTGGAAGAGTTCGCTTGTTGCGATAACGCCTTTGCCCACTGTATTGGTTCTAATGTTTTTGTGTTTGTATTTAATTCATTGTGTGCAATAAAGAGTCTATCTATATATCTAATTGCATAACTTTTCCGTAAGACGAAATTCTTTGAACAATTCGTCCTACCCATAGGTACTTACACACATACGCACATATGAGATAGACACTAACTACGGGATGAATTCAAAAGTTCAACAGTTAACGGGCAATCGAGCAAACTATGCTCCAGGTTTCTCCTTGGGATAATGTTAGATGTTTTCATAACAGAAATAATGGCATCGATATAAGTCAAGTTGAAGTAGCAGTGGGCCGATTAAGCAAACGATGGTTGTTGCTTGACAAATATAGTATAGGATGCTATCGTTACCGATGGATCGACCACTTGCGACGTCTCTCGAGAAGTCTGGATGAGGAACGCGGAGGTCTGTCGTATCAGCATAAGAGGTTGAAGAGAAAAAAGCAACGTTAGATCTCTTTTACTTTACCACCACGCGGGCAGCCTATTTTGTTACTTAACTCACACAAAATATAAATAAAATGGTACCCTTTTAGAAAACAAAACTGCGTCACTCGACCTGCTTGTTTTATTTACACGATGCGCTGTCATTGAATGGGAATCTCTTTCAAAATTAAATATGAGCTGATATTTTGCTGCATGAAAAACAGCCGGAGATTTTTGTGGTTTCCCTTTAGAAAAACACCATTAGCACGCACGCACACCATTGTTGTTACACGTGAAAGAAAAATATGGTATGATTTTTCTACATTTCACCAGGCGGTCGAATAATTTGAATCACAATGAGCTTAATATTTACATTGATATGATTATAAGGTTCGTACCGTTCGTACGTTCCGTACAACTGTTTGAATTTGCGAACCTTTTTATTAATTATCTATAGACAGATATTTGACCACCATCTCACCTGATGGTAAGTGATAATGCGGCCGTGGATGGATCGTGTCTGCCTAGAAACATATCAAACCTTTTATTTACACAATAAGGCCTCATTATTTCATGTAGAAAATGTTTAACGTACAACGTTTGCGTATGGGTGTACTTGATGGGTATTTAATCTAATGTATTTTGGAAGAGTACCTTGCTTATAAAATTTTAATGTCATTCATATGTTCATAGCTATGTGAAACATATGATATTTATGGCAGGTGTACAGTTAATTAAGTTTGACAGTGATAACTGCCAAAAAGGTTAATTATTTAAACTTCTTTAATTAAAACAGGAATACGAAAATACGTCATCTTAATATTATTCTCCTGAATTGTGTAGGTATATTAAAGAAATATATTATAACAAAAACAAACCTGTACTTATAAAAAATAGAATGAAAAATAAACAAAAAAATAAAACAAAAATTATTATTGATCCAAAACGCTATATTTTTTTTTAATAAAAGCTATATTATTATTTTTTAATTAAAAAGGAACCGACTTCAAAAAATGAACTGAAAAGAATAAAATAATTTCTATCTACGTATATAACGTCACCTCTATTTTAATTTTGAATAAGAAAAACTTTTGAATAAGATAGCCCACTATAACCTTTTTATTGCCAACCAAATTTGTTCTAATATAATGCATTGTATGCGAAGGGTTTTCATAAACATCATATTAATTCTTATCTAAATAAATACGATATTCATTACAAGTATTTCATGGAAAACAAAAATACTTTTTACATCAATCGAATTAAATTAATATCTTAGGAGATATCGCAGTTTTAACACACCTATATGAACGGATTAGCGGGTCAAAGTTAGCGTTAGCACAGAGTTACTATATTAATTAATAATAATAAAATTATAACACCAAAACCTTCTCCTGAATGTAACAAATACTTTACCGAAAACCGCATCGAAATTGCTTCAGCCAAACGCGAGATAATCGCGGACAAACATACATACATACTAACAGGTCAAACTGAGAACCTCCTTTTTTGAAGTCGGTTAAAAAGTAAGGGCATTGTCTTTTTATTTCATTCATTTATTTAACAAAACTGACAATATCTTGATAACCATAGTACGTAATTAATGAACACACAAATAATATTCAAAATTAGAAGTATATGTGTTGTTAAGTCTGTTAAAGTGCTCGCCTTCGAACATATAAGATGAATCAGCAAAAACCAGCAACACACCTTCAAAGACGGGGTGAAGTCAGGATCAAAGATTTAATAAGGTTTATCGAGCTTATCGCAGGCCGTCTCAACCAGAATCGAGAATGAACTCATTAGCCGCGGAGGCCGACACCTCACACGTGCTAGGGCTGTACATACATGTATTAGTTATTATCGATATCGATACTCTTAGTTAAAATTTCATATATTTTATTTTATTTATTTATAAAGCAATAAAGCCTGAACGCCAGGAATCCAGACACAAATTGTATTGTTTGTCGTCACAAAACAGTCTTTTTCTTAAAGCGGTCGTGCGTGTCGGGTGAAAGATCACAAAAAACAATAGATGAATCTATTGTCTACGCGCGTGCTATGTTCTAGCGGTTAAAGTATGTAGGTCTGGTGGTGGCTGAAGACCAAAAAAAATGTTCCAATGTTATAGCAATGTGAAAACATTAAACGATTTTAAGTTACACAAAAGAAGTCGCAAAAATAAATAAATACGTATCTGTATGCCTTCCTTACCATTTAATGTTATCCACCATTTAGTATTTATTGTGGTTGTACACCACTGGGATGGATAATATTAACGAACTAAGCAGAGATTAAAAGGTTGTGCGTGAAGTCAGCCAACGCGCAGTGGGCCCGTGTGGACGACTAAGGCCTATAGACCACTTACGCGTTGGCTCATGCCCCCTCGGTGGGGACATATTATGAGCTGATGATGATGGTGAATAATAGTAATTGTCTTTAAAATATGGTAAAACACATTCATTTCCCAATATATGGCACAGAATACAGTATGTTCCTAAGGTATACATTGAAAATATCCAGGGGATAATGCCACGCAAAAAATGATGTGAGACCATTCTGTACTATTTTCAAATGGAATAGAAAACTCTACGAGGTCTTTGTCAAACACTTGCAACGGATACCAGAAGTGATTCCTTCGAAAGCCATAACAAAATCATATTCACACATAATTATAAGATACGTTTAAAAGTAACATCATTGTCAGCCCTCCCGCACAGTACAACTTTAGGGAGAATGGGTCGTAACCCACTACGAGAGCCCAATGCGGGTTCAGCCTCAAATGTCTGAACCCAAGAGCAATCGCACAGAGTGAAGTTTCCCCGCGCGTTCTTCATATGGTAGATATATATCTACTGCCATTCTATCTACTGCGCTAAAAAAGGGGTATCCCGCAAAACTGCCAGCGTCAAAGCAATTAAAACACTATCGATAAAATTCCATCACTACAAGTTTACAAGTATTTCGGTTAAACGAAACGTTTTATCTCCAATATCGCTCTGCCCTTAGTTAAAAGCCTTCGTAACAAGCGTTAAACTCCCCCAGAGGTAATTGTTTGCTGGTAAATAAAGACAGCCCGCAGTGACCTCTTTGGTTTGACTCTGTTGTCGATTTTAAGCGTTAATAACAAGAATAAATAAAATACAATTGATTAAAACGGAGAAGTATCGAATCTTCTTTTTATTGTTGTCTGTAAATGACTAGCGTCATCGTGTACTCATATCCCTTTTGAAATATATGCTTGTTTAATTTAACATTCAATTATAATTTAATTTCCTAACCTTAGTTTGATTGATGTGTTCTTTCAACTTCTTTAAAGCAAAAAATCACCCTGTTTCTTTTAACAGTTATAAGTGACAACTATGGATTACTTTGTATACTTCGTAAGATATGGGACAGGATGTTGTATAAAATGCCAATTGTAGGAATATCTGGCGCAAATTAAAAAGGGAGGCAAATGCGTATGCAGCTGATCTGATGGTAAGTGTTATCGCTGCCTCGAAAATCAAATTGTTTACGTTAAATATACAGGCTTGTGGTGGTTAAGTAAATGATTTATTAAGGGTGGATATAACAGTCATTTATGTTGTAATTTGCTTGTTACCTGTGTGCTGGTAAATATTTGCTGTTTAAATTCAGTCTGCATGACAATTTGTCACGCAATCAAATAGTACTTACATAATGAACATGGTGTTTCACGCCACCATAATCCGTGTTTAATATACTGTAATATGTTTAAAGCTTTACTCGCTTACTGCATTTGTAGGTCCTACAAAACAGGGTAACTAAAAAGATTCTTGTATGCCATTGTAATTTTTTTTTAAGAATTTTTTGTACATGTATCCGTAACATTAACGAAGGAGAATTTAGCAAAATTTGTTCGATCTTTACGTGTAATGCATGGGTTTAAAACAATTGAATAAAGTATATTTATTTATAATAATCAATAGAAATATCTATCATAAAATAGGAAATAAAAATATTTTGGCAGTCTTATGATGTAGGGTAACCGTTTTCAGCTAAACATATTTTTAAAGCTGCTCAAAACTATCTTTTACAGTATCGTTCATTCCTTTGTACGCAAACTGTATGATGAACACACATTTACACGCTACTAAGTCTTATTAAGTAAAATATCAAGTGATTTTATGCTTACATTTATCATGACTGCGATAGTCTGACATAATAATTAAGTTCAGTAAGCTTTCACTTGAGCCGCAATGACTTCATACGCGTGTTTACTAAATAATGACGTCACTGTGGGATAAGCTCGCAGCTCAAATTGACGTCCAGTATCAAAAGATATATCAATTAAGCCTTCTAAAGCATACAGCTTCCATAAAACGACGCAGTTTCCTTACAAAACATTACATTTTATAACGTTTTATTATAAATGTATGGTGCGGAGTGAATGACCTATATTCACGTACCAGTACCGGAGGAAAAATTGAAAAAATACAGCTTTGATATATTTCAATTATAAAACTTTGGCTCGTAACAACATACCGACAAAAGTTATTAGAAACATGAAATAACTCGGGAATTTCGTTAATGCGATACGAACGCCAGTTACACATTGAATTTGAATGTTTTAGTTTTGCTTATTTGTAACATCAATACACCGCTGTGCGGGGAGACGAGGCTATGCGAGTGTGTTAACGAAGTTCAGCATAGTACGTCCATGTGAAAAACATGTTTTTTATTATATTTTGCTTGTCAAATCTATGAAGGCTCGGCTATTATTCTTTATTATTATGATCTGATCTTGACTTTAAGGTGACAAACACCTGTTATATTATACCTACATATTTATTTACATAAACAAAAAGTATATAGCTACTTGCTACACTTGGTGCTGATCGTCGTTGAAATATCGTGAATGTACAATAATGGTATATTAGCCGCTAGTTCAAATTTAAGATAAATTGATAGTAATAATAATAATAAATTATCCACTGACATTCACACAGGCCATCTGGTCCTAACTTAAGGATACGCCTGTTTTTATAAACATACTTATATACTTTTTTTTTGTGAATCCTTCATATTATACATAGCAAACATCCAGACCATACAACGACAATGTTTACGCACACAATAACATTTGTGTTGATAAACACTACCTACTACAGTACCTAAATGGGTCAATGATTTTGGGAGGCATGGAATACAAATATTGGTCCTTACCCAAGGCCAAGTCATTACTCCTCTATCTTATGAATACCTACTACAGACCAATTTATGTTACGATTACTTTTTTAGTCCTATGTAATTTTCAGCTGCTTCTTCTGCCATATACGAGTAAGTACACGTTGGTTTCTCCTTTATTGTTTATTTCTTATTTTTATTCTACCGATTAGCGGAAAAAGTAACCACGTAATAACAGTGCTAGTGAAATTTCGCAAGCAAATTATGAAACTACAATACTTTCACATCGTTTCCCGTGGAGTGGGCCCCGGGTAAAGGAAAACCAATAAATTTGCGGTATTGCATAACGAGTTGCTTAGACTGTATTGTAACTACGTATCCGGTTCTTAATGGTGGATATTGAAGCCACGTTATTTACCAAGTCGGTTATTTTATAGCTGGCAATTTTGTTTTTCTTGAGCAAGGCTGGATTCTAATTTTTTTATTTTGTGAGTGTGCTTTATTATTTATCGTAATAGATTCTAATGTTAGCAGCTTAGCTGCTTAGAGGTGATTTCCTTCGCTTAAATTATAGTAGTCAGTGCGAATAACTGGTGCCTGATATGACCAAGAGTCACCTATGCTTGACACATAACGATCCATTAGAGTTATGCTGTGAGTTTTCTTACGCGTGGCTCTCTCTCACAACGCTATTGTTGTCCACTGTGGACCTGCGAACTACGTGTAGCCTAATCAGCTATTGCGTGTGGGAAGGCCGTTATAGGCTGATGATAATAATATAATAATATTCACCGACATAACAGCGCCATAATCCCAATCTAGGCTTGGTCTGTAATATGGACTGCTAAACGCGGATCAACTACCTTATTTTTTTGCCAAATACTATAGAAACACCA